>WYDF02133167.1:0-44988 GCA_009867245.2 Adranes taylori
CTCAGACGATAGATGGACGAAAAGAATCCTAGAGTGGAGACCACGAATGGATGCACAACGTAGCAGGGGATGCCCACTAACAAGATGGTCCGACGACATCAAGAGGATTGAAACAAATTGGACGAACGCAGCTCAAGACTCAGTTGGCTGTGTTATGATGATGATGATGATGTACCTTCCATTAAAAAAAAAACAAATGCTTGGTGTCATTTCAATATAATTTTCGCTAGAATTCTTTCGTCCAAGGTTAAATGAAATACGCGATTTGACCGGTGACTGTTAGGTCATTTCTGAACAAATTGACATCAAAATGCGGTACAAATGCATAATCGTACCGTAAAACATGCCTCAATTAAGTCTTTAAGTGCTAAAAGCATTAATTTCAGAACTAAGCACGACAAGAAACAACTGAAAATCAATTAATGAGGGAACATTCTATTAGCGCAATGGAATGCTGATCCAGTATTTTCCCAAAAACGATAACGGCGTATGAAGAAAGTAAACTGGGACAACGATGACATTTCATTCAAAGAATTGTCGAGTGCTTTAATTACGTATCACCAAAGTTTATAAATAATGCCGAAAATTATGTGTTATCCCAGACGGCAAAAGCATTAATTGTAAATACCTCCAAGTGACAGTAAATTTAATTAGCCAGTTCTTAACGTTTAAAGTGTGCTTTGGTCGGCAACTATCCGAAATATTGACAATTTTGGAAATGTCCAAACATTTGCTCATAGATTATCCGGCCTCAAGCAGTTTTATCGACGTCGTACAGGCTTGTTTCTTGTTTCTGACTTTTATCAGTCACAACTTCGGCTGTTGAGAGAAGTTTTTCAAAATATAAACTTACCACGTCGTAATTGAGACTTTCTTCGCTAGCAACACTGATAATAGAAAGAGAAAACAAAAAATTTAGATTTAGAGAAATTAATCACAAACTTTGTCGCGGCTTGAGCAAGAAAAAAAAAACAATTTTGATATTCTTAATGGTACACTCCTTTCGTTTTACTCCATGACGCATATTAATTAGTTAGGCCACTTGTTAGAGCATCAAATTACTAACTATTGGTTTTAAATGACATCTAAGTGCCATTTAAGACATTGCTAGGAATGCAAAGTATCTTACTACGTGCCTATGCTAATCGAAAATTATCCTAATATCCTATTGAGGTTCAGCATATACTGTACAGTATTTAATGCAAACACAGCCGTTAGGTGTGAATGCCTATGTCAAAGGCAGCAAACCTATGTCACGCGTGCCACGTAGAAAAATTTTATTGGGTCGGTTTATATAAAGTTTTTTTTGCGCAAACTTATTTTATTTTTAAACCTCCTTTAGAAATCAGGAATTTATATATGAAAGGGCGAAATTTTATACGAAGGGGAACAAGAAACACCACTTTGATCCGTTCATAGATTAATGTTACGGTAGTCTAAATATTATGAAATGTGATGAAATTATGTGAAATTCAAATGAAATAAATATTTTTTCACCTGATATTGAACTTGTATCCGATGTTGGTCGATTTAATGCACTACCAGCTATACTAATAACGGTCTGTCCCGGCACAAGTCCAGCGAGTAGTCCCGTATTACTCATGTTAGCAGCGATAGCTGGCACCGTATTTAGATTCAAGGCCCCATTCATACCGTTTTGTAGATATGCAGTACTTACGGATACATTGTTAGCGATTCCACGAGCCACCGCACCGTTTTGAACTACAACTAAACCACCCGGAGTCATTACAGCACTACCGGACGCACTACCCTGGCCTCCGTTCAAATCCAAATCCCAAAATTCCAAATCGACATCGGCTATATCGGTCGTGGAAGCAAGCGAATTAGCTGGACTCATAACCAGAGAACCCTGCGGATGTTGTGAGGAGACATGGATTTGATGTTGATGCTGATTGGGAGTTATTATAATAGATGATGCACTTGAAGAAGATGAAGTCACTTCCGAAGAGCCATTATCATCAGGTGATAAACGGATACCAGTTGTAGATGTTAAACCCGACCAACGTCGCTTCATATTCATGTAAAGTTTTTTAACGAATTGAAAATATTAGTATACAAATGTTGTAAACAGTCTCTTGCCTGTTGAAAGCGATATAAAAATGGTACCATTGTATTCTTCAACACGAATATAAATATTGGAATAATAAATGATTTATTGTCTTACAATAATACGTATTTTAAAGTACACATTTTATTTATATACTTAGTATCTTACACGTTTAAAAGATAAAAACAAATGGAAGCACCAAATTACATATCCCATTGAGGTCGCAAGAGATAATAGCGGTCACAATGATTATCACACATACAATAAACAATAACAAATGATCCTGAACTACATCGACACAATATTTTTAACGCATATTAATTATGTATCCAAAAGAAGACTCGTTCACACAATTGTTCTTCAGATCGGAATCACTATAATTCTGAGATCAGCAAAAAATAAAACAATATCGCCGCACCGCCTTTAAATGATCTCTCGCGTAAACAAGCAAGTTTGTGTTACTCGTTCACGGTTGGGACTAGAAAAAAAAATCGCCCACGAGTTTTAGCGCGACGCCAATTCAGCACACGACGATGCTAGAATAAAAATATCAACATAACAACACACACATCCATATAAAACGCACGCGGCACGCTGCTGCAGAATGTAGCAATAACAATTGAAAGTGCCGGTAAACAGCAATGTCTCGAATGAAAACAGGCGAGCAGGCCACCGAGCCAGTCAGCAGGCGAGTCAGTCAGTCAACAGAACAAATAGCAACTCAACCAATATGAGTTGCGATGTTATCCTAGCGTATAGAACAACTTCTATATGTACGACGCGACATAGCAGCAAATGCTATATAGCTGTGTTGCTATACGCACAACTATATTGATGGTGTGTGTAGTATTAGATCTATGGCAAGGTATTGCCATATTTTCCATAAATTCTGTTTTTTGTCTGAAGTATTTATTCTTGCCTAACTGATGAAATCCAATATTTACATTATAGATTTATTCATTTAATTTATGTGTTTATCCAGGTGTAAATGCAATGATAATTCATGTTAATGAGTATTAACACTCGATTAACACGAAACGGAAATACACTGATATTAAGTTTCTCGGGCTTAGTCTCTATAGGACCAGTGGAAGATCCCCAACCTAAAAAAGTATAATGCGAAGAGCAAGCATATCTATTTTCTGGAATTCCATTTGAAGGTTTGAAGGTTCATTTGAAGATTCCATTGAAGGGAATTCCATTTGAAGGTTGAATGTCTGGAATTCCATTTGAAGGTGCATGTTTGCCTACTCAAATTGTAGACACTTGTAAATATTTTATCACAGGTTAACTCTAAATGCCGATCTCAGTTTACACGAAACTTAAATATACAAATATTAAGTTACTCTGTAGAGTTCCGTCCATGACTATCATCCGTGATGGTTCACGATATGGCAGGCTCCATGAAGAATTATTAATTTTATAATTATAATACCGGATAATAATGGCAATGCCAAACATAGTGTAATTTATGTTATGTAATAGTGTTATGAAGCATATTGCGTTAATTTTCGTAAAATCAGAATATAGTTTTTATATGTGAAAACGTGTTTCGTCAAATGTATGTTTTTATACAATTTTTTTACATCCGGAATGGGTTTGCAGTTAACGGTTGCTCAAGCGCCAGGCGGTAGATTTCATTTCGGTAACGGATAATAATGGTTAAAAGGCCTAATGTCAAGACCAAAAAAAATGTTTGAAGAAGAAGAAGAAGAAGTTACTCTGTAAAACGCTGGGTTAACACGGAACGTAAATATACCGATACTCAGTTACTCTATAAAAAAGTACGGTTAATAAATAATACTAATATATTAGTAAAAAGCTCGATTAACACGAAATGTGAATATACTGATTTTTTTTTTGTTTTGCGTAGGAAGTGGAGAATCTTCAATAGACAAAGGATGCCCGATGCAACCAATAGTGTGGGATTCTTACCCACTAAACTCCACTCCCTGTTGGTATATTATACTGATTGATATTAAGTTACATTGTAAAACGTTCGATTAACACGAAACGTAAATATACTAATTGATATTCAGTTACTCTATAAAATGCTCGGTTGATATACTTATACTACTACTATGACGAATATACTGATATTAAGTTACTCTTTAAAATTCTCGGTTAACAATATACTACTGTAAAAGGCACAGTTAACACAAAACGTAAATATACTTATATTAAGTTACTATGTAAAATGCTTGATTAATTGGAAATGTAAACATACTGATTCAGTTACTGTATAAAATGCTCGGAGAATTTACTATGTATGTAACGTTAAACGTTACATAAATTAAATTAATTACTTTAAATAAATTGCATCAGCACGCTACTGGTAAGAAATCAGTATTGTAAATATATTTAAGGTGTATGCAAGCGCTCACAAGTTCTGCGTCGAAAATTGAGATACAGTAATGGTTAGAGAAAGATAGGTATAATAATAGCAATTGTTTCGTTGTTGATTTTAGTGTCTTTGGGGACGTACGCATTAGCTGTGTTATAATAAACACGCGTTAACCACCTGATAGTATGTCATACTGACTAGCGTACAAATATTGGCTCATTGTTGTGTAGATTCTTCTGTTGCTTCGCTGGTTTAGATGATGACCGTAGCCCGTAAAAATGGATCGAGTGAATGGCTTCATAGAGACCGTAACGGAGAAAGACATTCGGCGTAGGTTCACTACCTATAAATACCGAGTAGTTGTATCGAATATTTTAGTTCTTTCTTGAACTCGAAACCAGCAAGCAGCAGCAGCGGCCTCTAGCAACAGTAGTTCAAGCAGGATGAATAAGTAGAGCGATAACACCACCAACGGCGGATAGCACCACCAACGGCTATTTTATTGCATGCGTTTTGTTTCTCTTTCCACCTATTTCCTATACCATTAGAGTGTATTTTACTAGCCAGCGAATGCACTGGAAGTGTCAGTCACTCTGCGAACTTGATGCCAACGGACGTACTGCTGTTGAGTAAGCTATAGTGGTTTCTCGCTATACCTATTGAACCACTAGAGTGTATGTTACTTGCCAGCGAACGCCCTGGTAGTGACAGTCACTCTGCGAACTTAATGCCAGCGAACGCCCTGTATTGAATAAATTATCGTGGTTTCCCGCTGTACCTATTATGCTGCTAGAATGTATGTTACTAGCCAGTGAACGCCCTGGTAGTTGCAGTCGCTCAGTGAACTATAGTGTTTCCCTAACATTCCTGTCAATATCATATTCCATCGTAGTGTGATAACGTGAATCCCTTACCTCCATGTTGTATGATACCCCACTCTTATATGCTCACGGCGTAATTATTGAATCATTATCATATCACCGCACGCTTTATATGCACCGCTTATTAATTTATTGCTAGATTATTTTAGTGTATTTGATTTCATATTTGCTCGCTACTATTATTCTGCTACTGTTTATTATGATATTTAATTAACGACATTTAATTATGCATTTCTCGTTTTGTTTGTCTATTGACCGCCAATAGACGGTTTTGTTAAAACTTTAATGCTGTTTCATTCATTAGAATAAAATTGATTTTCAGCTGCACACAAGAACGAGAACCACTAGGAAAACTCGTAGCAACATGTGCCATCTGTGACAGTCGCTAAAGCTCCCCATTAACAGCGTCGCGAGTGGGAGATCGTCAGAACTAATATTACTATTATTGCAACTAAACTAATATTATATTACTTCGTAATTAAATTACTCCGTAAAACGCTCGGTTAACAAGGAACGCGGATACACTAATATTAAGTTAGTCTATAAAAAGCGCGGTTAACATCAAACGTGAAAATTCTGGTATTAGGTTACTCTGTAAAATGATCAGTTAACACGAAACACTGTAAACTTTTGACTTTAATTATATTTTGTTTCTAATCTATTTATCAGATCAAGAAACAAATAGATGCTGTTTGAAAGACAATTTAATATGCTTTGGTTAGAGTTTAAATTTATTAGATCTATGCCTCATCGCATGAGTGATGTTATTGATGTCGCATGAGAGATGTACGTATAAGCATGAGGGGATCACATCTATTATTAAAAATTAAGTGTTAATTTAGGCTATTGTCAATAAACCATACTTTTTTTAGAAATAAAAAAAGATAGTTTCTTTCATGCATTAATTTCACAATTTTAAGTATAAGAAGCCGAAATAAATTTTAATAAATTTAAACCCATATCAAATTATCTCATATCAAAATAAACTAATATCAAAATGCATATTAAATTGTCTTTCAAGCAGCATGTATTTTTACTTGATCTGATACATAGATTCGAAACAAAATGTAGTTAACGTTAAAAGTTTACAGTGGGCTGATTCCTATGCTCGCAAGGTATTACGATCCCACGACTCAGCCACACGTCTCTTCTTACCCGTTACGGTCTCGGTCTCTCTGTATAATGCTACACAAATCACGGTATTAATTCGACCCTATATGAAACACAACACACAATTCCTCTTTCGGTAGTACTTCACACGTTACACTAGAACGCAGTCAGCGTACGTAGTGGCAGTAGCAGCGACGAGTCAATCATATAATTTTGTGCCTGTCGCGGTCCCTTACACAGGTAATAGTGGTAAAAGTGCGCTTCACAATGTTAAATTAACCTATAAAACTTTATTAACACGGAACGTAAAAATGTATAATTTTTTTAAGAATAGGAAATTAGGTCCAAAAGCGTAAAGTAGTAAAAATCTTGCATTTCTACATCTTCAAAAATAAGTGTAGGTTAAGATTGAAGTAACGGTGTGTAAAATTGGGCAAAAAGATGCGTTTTTAATGAATGTAAGAATTCAAATATCTAGAGTATTTGATAAGTAGGTACGGTTCGGCAAAAGAACACGTAAGAATGTTAGCAAGAAAAGTTGAGGTAGCGGCGGAAAGGATAGGAGCGTATGTTTGGAAAGAGAAGTTCGGAGATTCTGTAAATATGAGGATGAAGATTTTGAAAGTATCTGTCAGGAGAATTTGGTTTATGGTGCGGAAGTATGGGCGGTGAACGGAAGAAAGGAATTGGAAGGAATGTTAATGAGGTATATAAAGATAACGTTGGGAGTAGAAAAACCAAGGCCGAGTGCAATTGTATTACAAAAACTGAATGAAGTAAAATATTAGTTGAATGAAGTAAAGAAGAGAATAAGGTAAGAAAGGTAAGTGATTGGAGAAGAGACGGAGAGGATTGTGAAGAAAGTATATGTTGAAGCATTGGTGTGTAAGAGGGCAGAAGAGAATAAATGGGTAAGAGAAAGAAGAAGGTTATACGAGATACGTATATGGTCTATGCATGAGTGGTACGATAGGATGTGTAGAGGGATAAAAAGGAATGTAAATAAGTTGAAGGCTGAAGGAAGATGTAGAAATACAAGAAAGATATAAAAGAACAAGAAGTAGGTATAACAAGAAATATATGTATTTGATGCTGAAAGGAAAGATGCCAGAATATTTAAGACCAGAGATGAGTATGAGTGAAAAAAGAATAATAGCTAGATTCAGGTGCGGTAGCGGTAGCGGGGTCGAATTGAAAGATGGAAATAGTAGATAACTAAGGCGAAAGTTAGGAGAATAATTATAGGGATTGATGTGCATGGCCAAGATTTTAGTAGTATTGAAAAGATAAAGTTAAGTAGTGACAAGAATGAGTATCGCAGGGAAGGAGTGAAGAAAGAGAGTAGAAAAAGATGATGAAAAGTTACACGGTGGTGAACGGG
The DNA here is from genome assembly GCA_009867245.2 of Adranes taylori. Lineage (NCBI taxonomy): Eukaryota > Metazoa > Arthropoda > Insecta > Coleoptera > Staphylinidae > Adranes > Adranes taylori. The sequence goes on from WYDF02133167.1 coordinate 7,785, forward strand.
ATGTGGGGTTCAATTTAAATTTATTTTCAATTTAGAATTTTGTGTTTAAGAATTTTTATGTTTCATATACCATATAGGTATATAACACGTTTAGGTATATGAAGGATATAGGATTCATGTTTTGACATTTTTTTCTATTTCACCTTAGTACGTGTCTGGTATTGCAATTACTGCAACATTTTAATACGCAATTCAAAGGGAGGGGGGAGGGGTCAAAAGGAACAATTTTTCATATAAAAAGTTTTTTGTAGAAAAATTCTTATCAAGAAATTGAAAGAAAGGTCGATTTTTCGGTCTTAATTCCGATTTTTCGGAATTATAAGAAGGGTTTGTTTGCATGTACGTACGTATGTTCAAGAATTTCTCCTTCCCTATGGGTCCGATCTGGATGAAATTTGGTAGATAGGTGTAGACTATGAATCCGCAGAAAGGTTTTTTCATTTTATTTATAAATCCAACATGACGGACAGGAGCCATTTTCTTTGTTTAGAAATTTCGTATTCAAACTAGGAGGCTGAAATTTTGCACACATATAATACCTTGTATTATGCGTCGAATAACCAATGTTGCCAGATTATATAGGAAGCGGTGTTGCCACGTTTAAAGTTTAACAAACTTTTTCAAATATCTCAAGAACAATAAAAGATAGGACATTCAAAATTCAAATAAATTTTATTGTAGTCCCTTCATTTTATTTGAAACATTTTTTCTAAAATCACAACTTAACATATATACAGGCTGTTTTTGGTTTTGCAAACTTTGCGGTTCATTTTCTCAGAAACTTAACGAAGGATTTTGATTCCATTTCTTGTACCGAAAAATCCTTTAATATTTAAGGGATAAAAGGAATTAAAAAATTCTCACATATTACCATCGGATTAATTGGAACTTGAAAAAAGTGTACTACCCTAAATATCTCGGTTCCTATAAAATTTGGAAAAATGAATGTTGGGGAACGTATGTAAGTTGTAAGTTTAATGCACCTCAATTTTGATAGTGTGAGGACTTTTTGATATATTTCAGGAACTATAAAAGATAGGACACTTGAATAAAATTTATTTTATAGGCCACCAAAAGCTCGTTCAATTTTATTTGAAACATTTTTTTCTAATATTACAAATTAACATATATACAGCGTGTTTTTTGTTTTGTAAACTTTGCGATCGACAGGCTATTGTACTACATTAAATATCTCGGTGCCTATGAAAGTTGAAAAAAATAAAACTTGGGGAACAAGGAGACACGAAGAAAAAGTGACTCAAAGGTAGTGGAGAAAAATTAAGTCAATAACGGCAGCAGACCACACCAAAGCGGACAAATTCATAAGACCAAGGCAGTCTTTTAGGCAGTCTGGCGTGTTTTCCTCCAGACTACTCTTTTAGAAATTAGCCATAAAGAGAGTAACGAGGGATCGTAGACCATGCCAAACCGGTCCGCGGTGTATACAAATACGCAGTTTACTCTAAACACTATTGTGTTAATTGAATTTAATAGGCCAATTAAAAGGTGATAGTCAAAACTAGAAGATTCAACTTTTATTTTATGCAGGATGTAACAAAACGTAGGACTTCTAGTATATGAAAGATGGGGAGGTGATCACGTCCACGAATTTTTATATCTATATATATAATTTGTTTTGAATATGAAATATGTTGTTCGTAATTAGATTACAGTGTATTAGAGTTTTTTTATGCCAAATAAAGGTTTTCTTATTATTAGTAAGTATTTATAATTAAAACTATGGTATGCACTATTTATTTAAATAGTGCAAAATAAATAATGCTTTCGAGAATTTTAATTATAAATAATTATATTATGATGTTAAATTAAAAGAATGTTAGTAAAAAGCAAATTAAATTATTAAAACGTAAATTAGTAATTATCTCGATAAAAATTAGATCATTAAAAATTGTGAATCTATTAGACTAAACAATTGTGCATCTCACAAACATGCATTTAAGGGCTATGGCTTACGAGAAATTACAGGTAATCTGTAAAATACTGCGACGAAGGTTCTGAGTGAACGATCAATGGATAGAAAATTATCAGTAGTGAATGATTACTGGAAATACTTTCAGTAGTTGATAATAATAACAGAAATCATCTATATTTGCACATGTCATCCAATTAATTATCCTTAATTCCAAATTTTTCCTCCCTACCCTCCCATTATATGAACTTTCCTCCTATTCTGGTCATTTACTAACTTGCGTTTAATTTGTTAAAGCCAGTCCCTGATTCCTATTAGCTACACCATGTATCTCTTCTGTTTCCAAGCAGCTAATCGCTGTTTTGTTTATACCTTTTTGTACCGAACCCTTTCATTCCCTTTTCTTTTATCATTCGCCATATCCTTAAAGTTATTCTGATATCCCTTTGCTTTTTTGACAAATAATAATCTATATAAATAACATTTCGCTTCTACATGGATTTTCTTAGATGAAAGATTCACTACGATATCTCATGCAAGTTATTAATATAGAATGTTTATCAGACGACACAACAAAAAATATTTCTACGAACGAATCTAAGACCAAATAAAAGAATACTATACATCAATCTATTTCTAAAGATAACTACAAAACTAAGTGGGAAACGATGGGAGAAAATGAGTTAGTATACAAACTACAACGTGTCTGAAATGTAAAAACAGGCATTACACCCTGTTAAATTATGAAGAAAATTCAAAAAAACCAAAAGCCTTTAGAAAAAATCAGAAATGTTACAATAGCTGCAGAAGATTATAACCGAAAATGGCACTTTTAACCATAAAACTGTTGAAATTTAGAACTTCAGATAGATCAAGTACATCAGACCTTTGTTGCATCATGGTTCCCAAACCATATTAATTAGTAAATTTAGAAAGAAGCCAATACAAAAATTTGTAGAATCGGCAAATAAAAGCAAAAAGGTTTAAAAATAGTCCATGATTTCCTTCAAAGATAGAATTTATTATACGCAGATGCTATAATTGTGAAACAGTTAATTAAATCTTTACCAATGGCAACAATAATACCTATCTCAAAAGATTAATCGCAGAATGAACTTGTAGATAATCTAATTTAGACAAAATAATTTCTATATATAATTCTAAATTGACTGCGATCTATAGGATCAAGATTAATCGTCCAGGATAGGTATATAACCTATATTGGCATAAAAACAAATCACATTCCAAAACATACAAAATAACAGTATAAACATTTTCAATTTCTTTTTTCTTCAGTTTCTTTATCCATCCTTTCTACGTTTTCCTTTCTACGTTTTCCTTTCTACGTTTTTTTTTTCCTCTTTTCTTTACTTCTTTTTTTTTTATTACTGTAAAAGAGATTCGAAGTTAACCTTCCTAATTTTTATTACTCTTTATCGATCTCACATCCGCACCCAAAACACACTCTTCCCAAAATCCCTCTTCCCAAAATCCACTTCCTTTTTTAACCTAGCATGAATGAATAGAAAGAAATGAGATCACCTGTACTTGTAAAATACATTTCGGTTTTTTCTCTTATTATTTTTTCTCGACCCCTTCGCTGTCCTTTTTATTCATTTTTTCTCCTTTCATACTTCCCTTCTAGATATTTCTTTCATTATTTTACACATTATCCCTGTTTTCTTCGCTTCCGGTCCCAGATATACCCGCCAATTTACCGCCTCTTCATTTATTTAAATTCCATCTCATTCCCTCACATGCTTTTATCCAATGTTCACATACGTCCTCTTCCTTACCGCAAAGTCTGCATTTCCTATAATTATACGTGATCCAGTACTTATTTCACCTTTCCATACTTCCGCATCTGAACCTGAACCTCCATACAATCCTTTTTCTTTCGCACTTTTATTTGATTCCAAATATCCTGGCAAACACAACTCTTCTTTCAACTACTGATACTTTCTGCTATACCTACTCACCCTAAACCTTCAATTTCTTTCTTGTAATTCCACATCATTCATCTTTTCTTCCACTTCCATTCCTTCCATTCTTCCACTTCCACTAACAACGTTCACACATTCTGCCATCATTCTTTCGCACCGTGTATACCCTGACCATCCTATCCTGACATACACTTTTCTTCTATTTTTCACCGATTCGTTTCCCTCCGTTCTCATGTTTTCTTGCTTCATCGCCTAAACATTTATATTTTTTACTAATTCCTCTATATCCTCTATATTCATCATCACATTTTTCTCGTACTTCACCAATTTCTTTAATCCGCTCCGCCAACATTTATACTCATTTATCTCCTACATTACTATTTCGCTTGGTGTATTTCTCTTCATATACCTATTCTTTTCTTATATTTTCAACCTTTCGTTCACCGCCCCATACATCATTACATTTCTTACACATACTTTTAATATCTTCATTGTCATTCTCACCGATTCAGCAAATCTCTCCTCCAACACACACCTCATCCGTTCTGCCGCCACTTTTGCCTTTCTAGCAATCATTCTCACGTGCCCTTTCGCTGCTCCATTCCTATTCAACAAATAACTCAGATACTTACATTTTTTTACACTATCTAACCTTACCCCATTCATCTTACTCCTACTCTCTCTCCCAGCTTTCTTATGTATCATAATGTTCGTTTTCTTTACATCTAGTCATTTTTTTTTCATGGATTTGTTCACCCTTTCAATTATCTCATTTATTTCCTCCCTTGTAGTGGCAATGCACGTCCGCGGTATTGCGGTATGGCAATATCGTCCGCATACCGCAACGACCATATCTTCTTGTCCCCCAACACACCTATAGATTGTTAAATAAACTTGCACTTAGCGGACATCTTTGCCTCACCCCCTTCCTTACATCAAACTATGCAGACCCTCTGTCCCACTCTCGCTCTTACCTTTGTCCCATCCTACAGCCCTCTTATCACCCGACACAATCCTTCCGAAATGCCTATTCCTTCCATTCATCTCTATAATTTCTCTCTTACCAGTGTGTCGAAAGCCGATTTCAAATCTATGAATAATAAGTATAACTTTTCCCTCCTACTCACTTCCTGATTTATTATGTAACTGAGTATAACTATACTATCCATAGGAGACCTTTTCTAAACCCTGCCTGAGAAAATGTTTTTCTCCTTTATTTCCTTATCCAATTCTATATTCACTATCCTCCGGTGTATTCCATTCATAATTGTCACCCCTCTGTAGCTTGTCACATCCATTCTGTTCCCTTTCTTGTACACCCGCACTATTTTCTCCTCCTTCCATTCTACAGGCATTCCTTCTTTCCCTTTCCGTAGATCCATCATACCCTTAGTCAACGCTTCCACCCCATCTATATATCATTCCTTCCATATATCCACTGGAATCACATCCGAGCCTACCGCACTTCCCTCCTTTATTCTACTTGTTATTGTTGAAACCGGTGAAATATTTCCGCCAAGTACAGGGGGCAGGACCTGTGTCCATCCGCTCTAATCCCACACAAACCAACCAACCTCTCATAAACTTAACCATTCAGCACCATAATAATAATGTAGAACGATTAGCAACTACATCCACAAACTAACAAAATCCATTGACAACAAAGCAAGCAACAGCATAAAACATGCATTCTAATATGGCATACAATAGTCATACAATAGTAAACAACAAGTTGTTCTTTCATTAACTAGTTAAACTCATACTTAATGTAGATTACGTGTAATTATTTATTATAATTATTATATAATTTAATTTTATATAGTTTCTATTATATCATTAATATTATTAAAAGCAACACCTATTGGCAACATTGAATAAAAGTTTACTGCCATACTAAGGAATGAGAGCGAAAGGATGGCAACGGTGCAGAGAAGAACGGCATCAGAGAATGCGGTGCGGCGCTATGGTGACGTCACAACACAGGTTGTTATCGGTGAGGCTCACAGCGCGGTGCGGTGGCTCAGTTACACAGCGTTGCTCGTCCTGTTTTCCTCAATTCTTCTCGCCTTGGCATCAATAGCAGCTTCAGCTGCTGTTGCTACTTATCATACTATATGATGCGCAGCAAGAAGCATGGAACACGATTTGTGTTGGCATTGAAATTGACAGTGTTTCCAATATATCTAATGTATAATCGTTTATACGTCCGAGATAAATTAATTAATTTCAATATAACATGCGAGCAATATTTTCTTAAAGAAATACTCTTTTTTCTTACTGCAGATTAATATGAGACACTAGACAGTGGCGGATATAGAGGACTGAGCTAATGAAACTCAAACTTCCATTCCACTTAAATTTTATATTGTAACTAAAAATTAAATAAAAATGTTTTACTCCACCATATGTTTGAACCCATCCAAAAATTAAAACACTGACTCTCCACTGACAGTAGAATTTATTAATTAGCAACAAATCTACACAGGGTGCTACGCTAAAATCCGGACAAATTAAACATTTTTTTGAAACAATGTTTATCGCAAAAATGAAGAAGTTTATAATTATTTCTTTCAATTAAATTGCTTATTAGGTCATAAGGAACACATTTACTCAATATAATTCCCCTATGCTTGAATGACCGCCTCCATTCTCGCTCTGAAGCGTTCGCAGGCCCGTTTTCGGTCCATATCGACAAATGCTGCTTCAATAGTGGCTCTCAATGATGAACCACGCTTTATACATAGAAGTCCAGATGATTTAAATTTGGGCTGTTGGGAGATTAAAATTCTTTAGACCAAAACATGTCGACGTTGTCAGACAAGCAATTTTACATCAACTAATTTGTATGTGCGGGCTCACCGTCCTGTTGGAAAACATACCAGCCTTCCAGCCGATACAGTTTCCATCCATGGTTTCACCACATTAACAGAATATGCAAATAAACTTCTTTTGTGACGTTTTCCCCTTTGTTGAAAAAATGCGGTGCCATGACATCAGCCTCTGTGGATACAACACTTAACACGTAAACATTCTCCGGAAGTTTCGTACTGGAAACAACGAGGACATCTTCAGGATAATGGGCGAGCCAGCGATCATTCCTTCGATTGATTTTCGCATCGACAGTAAAAAAATTCGTTAGAATAAACCAGAGGAGTCCGGCACCATTGTTTCGTAGTGAACATAAAACCAGGTCTCAGTGTTCAACTCGCTTTAATTGTATAAGACTTGTAGCGGAGATCCTTCTCGACGATTCTACGTATAGTTTTTTCACTGACACCGACAATCGGCGACAATTTTCGAATTGACTGCCCTGGATCCACAAAAATCAGCTCCTGAGCCTGTTGAATGATTTCGGGAGTCCTGTCAAGGCGCTCCTTCGAATGAGTTTTCCTTGCCGGTGTTTCGAAACCTTCGTTGGACTTCTGCAATTCGTTATCCTTCGCGACCATATCATAAACAGTAGATCTTGGGTACCCGAAGAATCGAATGATTTGTCGCCAGCGCGAAAATCCCGGATCTTCGATTATACTCCGCACTTGGTTTCAACATTGCGACTGTTTCGAGGCTATTAATGTGTATACTATGTGTCAAGCTATTTGGACGCCAAACGAGACTTCTAGCAGTGGTATAGAATGGCAGGAAATTGAAATTGATTTTTGTCCGGATTTTTGGCGCCGCACCCTGTGTGTCTAGTTTTAGATATAATAAAATATGAACTCCTATAACATTTAGCCTATGTAGTACAGTTAAGTCACAATAATTCTCCAAATATTTAATTTAATAACCTTGAAGATTTTCAAATGTATAATTGAACATAACCTGGAAACTTTTACAGTTAGGCCTATTATGTTGGGTATCGTTTTGAAGAATATTAAAAAGGCTATCAAAATATCTGAAACTAGACAGAATGTTATTATAAAATTTTTGATTTTTCTTAGCTTTTATTGCACTTGGGCTGATAAATATCTGATAGATATCATCAAGCAGTAGTATTAGTTTGGATTATATGTTCCGTTCAGGAATCGGTACAGCGCAAATAGCGCGTATAATAGCTGGGATTAAATGGATGGTCTCCGAAATTTAGGTCTGCCTCTGTAGAGATAATAACCTTGGAAATAAACCTCGCAAAAGTCCCGAAGTCGACTTGAATAATAATGAATTGAACAATGTCCTGGAAGGTGATTCATCTCAACCACTGTGACTTCGGCAAAGTTTGATGTTCCCGTTCCCACTATATTGGATAATTTGGGTCAAATCTATAAAGTGATAAATCTTAAAAGCAGATCAAATAAAAAGAAGCGGTTTGATCAGTGCGATAAAATTGATTCGTATTCAAGAATCGTAAGCATTTAGTAGACTGCTGGTTAAAGATGAAATACCAAAATTCAGCCTAAAATCAAAAATTCGACACTAAAAGCTTATGGTTAATGTTTAGTGAAGTAGTCTAAAAGCTGTCCATTACAGCACCATGAAACCTTATGTTCAATCAAATTGAACAGTGAAAATATATAAGATATTCATTCAAAAGAGTCCTCGTATAATTAAGATTTAATATGTTTTATTTAAGAGAAATTATGCATAGTCAAAATGTTTTGATAAGTTAATTGTTTTGTATGAAATATGATCGCTAAAGTACCAGTTCAAAATCATTCGGAAATAAATAGTTGACTCTAGGTCACGTTCAAATTTGAAAACATATCTATTTTATTATAGGTTTGTAACTTAATATTTTACTAATCAGCTAGATAAAAACTCATTGAACTATATTATGATTTGTTTAAGTTATACATACGTTTTATTATGTCCATTTAAATGATATGGGTCATGACTAATGTTTATTTTTTTAAATGTTTAAACTTATATTCTTATATTATTACACACACAAAAGTGTGCCTTTTTTGTTATTCTACTCACGTTATTCTAGTTTTTATTCTGTATATATTTGTTGAGTCTCGTTAATGAAGATGAAGTTGTTTTTTGATATTCATTTAGCTACTACTGTACTGTGTTTTGTTTATCTCGCAATTTTCCCTTAAGTTTGACTAAAGCATACGCGTTGTAATTCTCTTTTATTCTTTTGAATATTTATTAATTTAAATTGAATTAATTATTTTTTCTTAAATATTATTTTGAAATAATATTTTATAACTAATTTTCTTTAGCAATTTGTGTAATTACGGTTATTCAAATAACATTAGTCTCACAGCGATCCACAACTGAAGTAGACTCTGAGTTTCACGACAGTTGTTCATTTTGGGAATCCATTACGGTAGAGGCATGCTGCAGTAAATTAGACGAAATGATGAAGACACGTGCACACAAACAACTCAGATTAGCGAACAGAGACATTCCTACCCTCTAACAAAATACGACTCATCCAAATAAAGCAATCGAACGCAATCAAAAATATTGGAGTTAGTATTGGACCTATATATTCATCACTAACAATCTCTGAGAATTTGGATAACATTGCAAAGAAAAATATTCTGTTCAGTTTATTTTAGTTTGCCTTAAATGACTTTCGGCTTCGTCGCTAAAGGCATATACAAATTACCCATTGTAACGCAAAAAAGATATTAAATGTATTCATTCTTACATTTCAATGTAAAAATCTTTAAAGCTTTTCAATATATAATCAAAGGGAAACTCAATTAATGGAACACGTGTGAATAAACACAGTTTACACCCCTTGCATCTCTTAAGGTCCACGAGGGGGACTAAACTTTTCCGCGGAGTAGGAGCATTGGCGGTCAAGATAAATCTGAGATAATTTCTCGCGTAACTCAGTTTTACATCCATGACTTAAAAGAGATATGTAAGAGAAGTAAGAGTGGAAACAATCCCTTTGGGTGACATCTAAGAAAAAAACAAATATGAAACATATTTATTTGAAACACACTAATTCTATTTTTTCCTTTTATGGGGGTCACATCTTTTTTCTTCAAAAACCAACAGTAATCGCTCATCATGAATGGTCCTTGGTACGGAATTTCTATTGTCCTGATATCTTGATGGAACCTTTTACCCTGCTCGTCGCTGACAGCGCCCAAATTTTCAGGAAAAACTGATAAATGGTAATGAGGAAAGTGAATTTTGACATTCGATAACCAAGGATCCATATTGTTGCCTAAAAATCCTCTCACTCTCAGTTCTTGCGTGGTGAGTTTTTCTATAAAATTAACATCGTCCAGCAATTTTCTAATTTGTGGTCCATTAAAAATGCCTTCTTTTAATTTACTGCCATTTCTTGGTTTATAAGAGGCACATACTTAACATTTTAAGCTTCCGTTTGAAATCCACTCCCTCCCGGCCAAATTTACGTTACATAATGTTCATTCACCACACGACTGTCCCACAAACAAAGAAAACAGCAATATTTTGTAAATCCTGAAGTACCACTAAAATTGTTATAACTTTTAAATCCCATATCTGCCATTTGTACCTGTTGTGGTTTATTTTATCTAAAAGGACGCGCATACTTTCATAGGTTTCTTACATTGTCACTGAACGGGCAACTAGTATAGATGGTTTTAAATTTCCATTATGTAATAATACAGTTTCTAAACTATATTTCGACGAGACAAACCAAGAAGTTCTGGCTGTTGCTTTGACAACCCCAAATCACTTTTTAAATCATTTAGGCACTTTGAACAATCAATGGTAGCCGTTATCTCCATTATTTCTAAAAACAATATCTTGCCAATCTAAAGGCGCAGTCAGTACTGATAAGTCTGCATTGTGAGGAACAGGTCTTATGGCAGAATGCAAATTCGGATATTTGATCTTGAGCTTTTCTTTATTGGAATAACCTTCAGTCTTTGTCATGCAAACATAGCAATTGTCGAAATGATAGGCGGGTTCCCGCCATTTGGAAATGCAAAAGGCATGCTTTTTTTCTTTCCTTTCATCCAATGCGCCAATGATACGCTACAGCTCACACAGCACACATGGGGAGTCCACTGCTTGTTTGATGTCCGATTAAAACACCAAAATACATTAAATAGGGTTTTTCACATTTTCACATGGTCTGGATTGTGACTTCAGCAGAAATTCTACACAAATATAACAAAACTTGTCAGGAGAAATTTTGCAACCGCGGCGCGTTTCACTTGACATTTTCGTCATTGAAAAACCCTTCTTAATTACACAGAACCACTCAATTAGAAACTCAAAAGAAGGCTGGGTAAACCTGCAGAATTGGTCCATGAAACTTCGGGTGCCCTCGCCCATCAAAGTGGTAGAGTGGGGGATGACGTGCGCCGCTCTCAAAGGTATGTTGGTGTTGTCGAACCTTACGCTTTTTCAGTATACTATCCTTGGCTCGATATTGCCTAGCCCTAAATAGCTGGAAGACCAGGATGCCTTGTATGGTAAACTAAATTGCTAAAATTGTTAAATGAGCTTAAATTGTTTAGTCTTACGTCAAAAATCTTATGTGCTTGAACATTTTGAAGGGTAGATTCGGATTCTACACCCCACAATACATACTAATTGCTATATCATACTCCAGTTACAAAATGACTGTTGATCCGTATTATAATTCAAGTCATGTACTAGCGCTAACTAAATAAGAATTTATTGAAGCGTCGTAAGTAAATTATATCGGTATATTTTTTAAATTAGTATTTTAATTCAGCCTTTGATTATACTTAATTGAATGTATGTTTTAACTTTTGTCACGATGTTAATAAATTTGAATAAGAATTTGTTTTATTACTCACCCCAATTCGTTAATCCATTATAATTGCATGTGTGTGTAAATATAAATTATTTAGTGAACAATACATTAATAATTCTAATAATCCTCTAAGGGCTCTAATTAAAGGCTGTAATAATTCTTGGAAAATTATAGAATATTGATACGTATTGATATTCTACAACCCTTTAATAATAATTACTAAATTCTGTCTACATCCTAAGTTAACATTTGCTCTCTGATTTTGGTTGGATTGGATGTGTTTTAATTGGAATTTATTTATCCAGTTAGAGTTCACACTATCTCTTGTCATAGATTTAAATGTGACTATTAAATGACAAATGATTTGTGCGCAACTGATTTGTTCGTTCTCTCTCTAAAACGAGGATACACTAAAACGTACCATATGCGTGGTCAATAAAAGGCTGACATACCCGTCGTTCGTCTCCTTTCTCCCACAGACGAGAAAGCGGTATCGTATTGTGTAATAACACTGCTCGTACTGCGGTTGTAGATATTATCTAAATGTTATTGTTCCAAATTAGAATTTGAAATTTTTTAAAGGCTTCGGTCACACCCTTTGCAGCGGAAGAAAAAACTTACCGCGGCGAAGAAGAAATTAGTGACAAAGAGGAAAAAGAAGTAGTTTCTACGTGAAGATGTTTTTTTACATCTGTATGTTAGAGAGAGATAATTCACAAAATAATTTGGGGAATAAACTTTTAAATATATAAGAGTGAGAAACAAAAACTTTCTTCTCGAAGTCACTATAGACCTATAATATATAAAACTCATGGAGGGTACGCTCATTATTGATTAAAATTTTAGTAGATTTTGCTCAGATCAGAATTTTAGTACTTTGTAAAATAAGTTTGATTTAAGTAGCGATTTCCTTTCATTTTGCTCATTCATTTTTGTGTCTCATAAGAATTATGTATGAATTACAAATGTGAGTAAATATTTATTTTATTGTATACTTTCGTTAAAGGAACTGAAACCTTTGGTTTAGTAGGTCTCGTATATTTGCCCGAGTTAGCCGAGAATAACGCGCACTAAAAATGAGAATCTTATAGCCATGAAATCAACTATGCCATGAAGGAATTAGCCAAGATTTGTTTCTAATTATATATAAGAAATTAATATACAAATGGCAACGTGCGTTTTCGCTTATTCTGTTTGCTGCGACATTCTATACTTGTATAGCGCTTTCTGCTTGTTTTGCTGCCACATTGTGGTGCTGCTACTCATTGCTCGTCTTATTTCTCTTGCTACGATGAGCGACCATTGTCATGGCCATGCACATACACACTGTCACTGCCGCACATTCATTTTATGAGCACATTGAAGCACAGAGATGCTCATGTTGTTCTCTCTTTCAGACCCGAGTCTACGCATTTAAGTGAATAAATAATATGAAACGATAGGATATGTTTGTCTCGCTTACTCTTATTTTCCATTACGAGTATGTTTATATGTGTTTCCAGATATGTTATGTTATGTTATATGTCAAGTTTGGCTTCAATCACATATCGTGGGTGTAACAACGTTTTATGTATGCATATGTATTTTAAATGAATGTTTATATCAAAAAGTATTTTAACCCGTGAATATATTGCATGGAAAAGAAATGTTCTCATCACGAAAAGAAAGAAAATAAAGGAGAAACATCCGGCAACTATAAGGAATGTTGATATAATTGAATGCTACATTTCTTTTGGAATATTTTGCTTACATTAGTTTCTACATTTAATTTATCATATATTATGAACATCATATAATTTCTATCCTCACCTTCAAACAAATAAAACAGAACTAACATTCTTTAATTAAACCTCAGCTGTACAAAAGATATACAATTGCAAATTAGTAAAAACGTAAACTATACAGAATATTTCATTAATAATTGTCCATAGATCTATAACTATCCTAAATATCTCGGTTCATCTAAAAGTTGGGGAACATATGTAAGACTAGGGACCTCAATTTTTCCATTGTAAACAATTGAATATACTGAAGCGATTTTGAGCAATAAAAAAACTTTCACAAAACTTTTAGTAAGACCCTGTATATTTATATACATTTTGATAGACCTTATGATTCTCTTTAAAATGATACTACACATGAGATATCCGACTTTTGTGGTTCCAAACAACTCTCCTATGGTAACGTTACGGAAGTCAATATATGAATAGGTTTTTTTGTTAAGCTTTATTTTACCATCTTTGACACTATTTTCTGGCCATGATCGTTCAAGGTGCTAGGGAACAGCCCTTATGATTGGAATTTTAAAAAAATGTACTAATTCTACGAGCATGATTGGATAGAAGCGTTAGCAGACGTGGATGATCACCATAATAATCATTCATCGGTAGTGAAGCAGCCGACAGTGGAATAGACATCAACATCGTTTCCGAATCAAAAGCATTCGCGGTTTGTGCAAGTTTTTGTTGAAACGGAAACCGAATACGTATCAAATTGTTGTTTGTCTCTGGCTCTGAACAAAATAAATACTTGATATTTTCTTCAGCATTTGTCCTTTCTGATGCCTGGTAACTCTACATTACGCCAAATTGAGCAATGGGTGCCAAATCATCAAATACAATTCAAAGCGATAGCGGTTTCAGACCCTGACATAAAGAAGAGTTCAGAAGGCTTCAGACCCTGTTAGCATTCCGGCGTTAAAACTGTTGTCACTCAAAGTAATTAAGACAGCTTACTAACATCATTAACAGTAAGCTGGCACTGAAAGATTACGCGAAAAAGTAGAAAGGAGCAACCATCATAACAATACAAAACATTCGTGGACGTGATTGCCACCCCATCTTTCATATACTGGCAGTAATTCGTTGTATTATATTTTGAATAAAACAAAAGTTGAACCTTTTCATTTTAACTCACTTTATTACTCGTCTATTAAATTAAATTTGTACAATAGTCGTTTAGGGTAAATTAAATAAAACTAGCGTAATCTATAAATCGGCTACCCTATAAATCGCCAACCCATGAATCCCAACGTTCCTGAACTTGCCTACGGCGCGGCCCGCCTTTGACTCACTTTTTGCTCGTATTTGCCTACGGTGCGGACAGCTCCGCAAACACCTTGAACTTTTGAATTCGCGTACGAACAAATTTGTCAATCTGTCGGTTCTCATCTTTACCTACGGGACGGACAATCGAAAAGAACTTGTCGTTTAGAATTACTTTTTTTCTATCTATAAAAGTTTCTGAAACACTTATATCGAAAAGTTTGTTAAACTTTAAACGTGGCAACGTCGCGTTCTATGCCAGTTGGAGAGGCATGGCACTAATTCCATTCGACGCATAGTACAAGGTAGTATATGCAAATAAAAGTTCAGCCTCCTAGTTTTAAAACTGAATATATGTATAAAATGATTAGTTTGGACCCTATCAAAATTATAATGTGGACCCACCACTGATAACAACATTTATTAAATTCCAAAAATACCATCATAAAACCTAAAATATTTTTAAAACTGATTTTCCAAATAAAATTATCAGTTTGACACCGTCCCAAAATTATAATGTGGGTCCGCCACTGATAACAACATTTATTAAATTCCAAAAGCACCGTCATAAGGCGTAAAATATCGACCAGCTGGAAGACGAGCAATCTACCGGCAATCGAGAGGTCCGGGTTCGAGTCCCGGACTGGGTAAACATTTTTTCGAGATACAAGTAATAAGAAATATTAATTTCATAATTTACTCTACTAATAGCAGCGTGGAAGTTTAACCCCGAAACATCAAATATTCAATTAAACATGTGACCGCCAGCAAGGCGGAAAAGAAATTAATAAAAAAACCATTCAGGAGGCCCCAACTACCCGATGACGAATGCATCGATCGACGGTAGCAAACAGGTGGCCAAAACAAATCCTGATATATAAGTTGCCTATCTTAATAGATACGGAAACAAATACAAATTAAAAATTATTTGTGTCTTCGAATAAGTGCCGGTTAGCTCAATTGGAAGAGCAATCGACCAGCAAATGAGAAGTCCGGGTTCGAGTCCCGGACGAGGTAAACATTTTTTCGAGGCACAAGTAATAAGAAATATTAATTTCATAATTTACTCTATTAAAACGTCAGCGTGGAGGTTTAATCACGAAAAATCACATATATATATATATATATATATATATATATTTGCTTGATAGACAAACGTCTATCAAACTTATATGTATTGTTCAGTTAATATAAGTAATCGATATGTTGACAACTGGTTACCATGGCAACCAATACAGAGTTTTAAAGATAATAGGCGCTATGCCGTTGGAGCCATTATAGTTAGACACCTCATATGTGGTATTACTTTAAAGAGAATCACAAGGGCTATCAGATTATATACAAATAGACAGGGTGTTACTAAAATGTTTGCTGAAAAGTTTGTTATTGTTCAAAATCGGTATTCAGTTGTATTCAGTTACTCACACTGGCAT
This sequence comes from Adranes taylori, assembly GCA_009867245.2. NCBI lineage: Eukaryota > Metazoa > Arthropoda > Insecta > Coleoptera > Staphylinidae > Adranes > Adranes taylori. The sequence goes on from WYDF02133167.1 coordinate 23,813, forward strand.
AATTGCGGACCCTTGGTCTTACAAATATTCCCCAACTTTCATTATTCCTATTTTCATAGGAACCGAGATATTTAGGGTAGTACACTTTTTTTAAGGTCAAATTACTCCCAAGATTACTTGCCCATTTTTTATTCGAACTCGCTTAATCCCTTAAATAGAACCTTTCGACAAAAAAAATTTTTGGAGCCATTTTTAAGAAAATGGATCGGAAAGTTTGCAAAACAAAAAACATCCTGTATATATCTTAAATTGTGATTTTAGAAAAAAAAAAATGTTTGAAATAAGATTATACAGGGGGCGTATGCATCCTGTACAATAAAGTTTATTTGAATGTCCTATCTTTTATAGCTTCTGAGATATATTGAAAACTTTCTTATACTTTAAACACGGCTACGTCGCGCTATATAACAATTGGAAACATGGACATAATTTCATTTGAAGCAGAATACAATGTACTATATGTGTGCAAAATTTCAGCCTCCTGTTCAGAAAAAAATATTCTGAACAAAAGAAAAATGGCGCATTTCCGCCATATTGGATTTATAAAAAACTGAAAAAATCACTTTTGCCGAACAATAGTGCGCACCTGTCTACCAGATTTCATGCAAAACAGTCGGCCTGGTATTTAGAAGATACAAACGAAATTACGGCAGAACTCGTTTTTGCAAGGTAGACGGCATATCAGGTTCTAAAAGAGTTAGAAAAGGATTACCACAAAGTTCGCCGGTTTTTTTGGTTTTATATAATATATACATACATGATATCCCAAAAATGAAAAGCAAGGACCTAGCCCAAGTTTTGCAATTTGCAGATGATACTGCGGTTCAGGAAACACAGTGCACTATTCTGATGACGCTATTCTGAAGTTCAAAATCCCCAGTGGAGTCCAACTAATTGCCTTCGAAGATGACACGGCACTAGTAGTAACGGATCGACACATAGACACCATCAAATGGATGCTAGAAGAAGCAGTTAATGAGGTGGCAAACTGGATTAGTAAACATGGACTACAACTGACTCCGCAAGAGACGGATGCCGCGTTCTTGTCTGCGACAGAGAGAGAGAGAGAGACAATTTCTGCAGGGAGAACCTCCAATGTAACATACTAGGTACCACTCTTCCAGTCAAGCGCGAAATAAAATACCTAGGATTTATACAAATCCGAATCAAACGGGCCAAATACTAAATGCGGTAAATAAACCCAAAATCGAAGCACATCAAGAAGCGCGAACGAATAAAATGACCAATTGGCAGAGCAGATGGCAGAGATACAATGCTGGATATTGGACCAGGAGACTAATAGCCAACATAGACTTATGGACAAGCAGAAAACACGGAGAACTTAGCTATTGGCTGGCACAGATGTTAACGGAACACGGACAATTCCAAACCTATCTGAAAAGAATAGGAAAGTCCGATAACGACAATTGCAAGGAGTGCGGAGTCAATAAGGATGATGCTGCGCACATCATGATGAAACTGCCCTGCTTGGGAATCAGAAAAAAAGGAGCTGGAAAAAATCCAAGGACCGAATAATACACCGACCGAATGCTGGAGGATGCGGAGCGCTGGATTGCAATGCGAAGTTTTCGACCAACATACTAAAAGCCAAAGTACAAACGGCAAGGAACTATCGAACACGGAGAGTACCGCAAAAGCAAATGATAGTGTTTAAGATGCTGCAGAAAGCAAAACCACAAATGAATAAGGCAAGTGCATCGCTGCACGGACGTGTCAACGAACAAGAGCACAAACCTATTGGTTGAAGTACCTGATTCGGTGTGAAGAATACCAATGTTGGTGATGCCAACATTGGTATATTGTAGGCCAGTATAGAGGAAGGTTTTTTAATGTTGGAGCCCCACACTTTGTGCATCCCCATGGGGCTCGGAGCAATGGCCTCGGAGTCCCATGGCTAAATCTAACGATATCAAGAAATTAAATAAACATTGTAGCTTGAGCATTTTTTTTTACCAAACCTTTAAAAAAAGTAGACAGCGCAGCAGAAAAAGTTACCAGCAAAGTTTTAGCATATTTCAAAAGATGTAAATTGAAGGTCAACATAAGTAAGACTGAAAGCTTGTTAATATCAAAAACAGGAAGAACAAGACCAAAGCACCAGGGTATCAAACTCGATGAGCATTTAATAAAATTTTAAAATAAAGCTATGTATCTAGGATGTATCTTTGATGAGTTCAATCTTGGCAATACCACACAAAATACAAAGCGGTGAAAGTTCGTTAAACAGCTTACAAACTAACAAATGTCATGCAACAAGACAAAATATCCAACAGAAGAAGAGACAGAATTATCAAGTCAATTCTAGAACTAATTTTCATATTTGGTTGACGGAAAAAAGCAAAGACAACTATACATGACCTGTCAAAACACATTACAAAATTGTGTGGAATATTCTTTGGTATGTTAGAAATGATGATATCAGAAAAGAACTAAAAGCTCAAGATCTGGTAATCATTAGGAAAAGAGAAGAGAGGGACTAACTTAACGTTTTCAGCAGATCGATTATGTCGCAATTAAGAACAAAATAATATAGTGACAGAAGGTCGCACAAAAAACTAAATTAAATAAGAAATAAATATTTATTCAATCGTTTACAGTAAAGGTTGGTTCGAACTAAGGAAAGTATTCATAGTTTAATTATAAATAAAACATGGAAGTAAAACAAAAAACTTTTATGAGTAGGCTCGATTATGATCGAAGTTTTTTAATGATCATGTGACAAAATTAAGTTCAATCCATCCAAGAAGTTAAAAATGTTTTAAACTAATATAAGATTACATACAAGAGTAAATAAGTAAGGCCCAAAGTACAAGGCTTAAGCCAGATAAGCAAGGTGGATTATAAGGACAAAGTTTTCAAACTTTCCCCAAATTTCAAAAAGATCAAAAATCCTTGCATAATTACCAATCCCCGTGTAAAACAATATATCCCTCCTTCAAATATTTTGTGACGGAAAATATGTAAAATCTAAATCTGCCCAATATTAAACTTGTATAATGTAAAATTACACTACATAACTAAATTAAAGAAAATGATGAAAACAGTTTCTCAATTTTCTATTGTCATTTGCTGTCCTTTCTTTTACGATCCAAACAAAATTCGTAATTTTGGTTGTTATTTGATGTTCTTTATGTGTTGAAATATATGCCGCCTTTATAATTTTCTAAATATGAGCGTGATTATAATTATGGCTATTATATGTACAAATTATGAATATGTGTAATACATTATATGGCTATATACATTCATAGGGAATTAATAAGACACTAGGGTACCCAGTTGTGAAGTTCTGAATCCATTTTGAAATCATAGCTCCTTTATTTTATATAGAAATTGGTCTTAGCGCTTTCGTAGATATCTCTACATCATCAGCGGCTATCAAAAACAACTACAATTAATTCAAGGCTAAAACTACTCATTACGAATATCTTACCTATATAAATATTAGCGGAAACACCAAAAAAACTTTTTTTTTAATTTAGTTAAATTAACATAATTGAATTTTAACGTCGGCAAACATATTTAGGTCAGTAGTGAAAAGAATTAACAGTTAACCGAAAATTGGCGCGGTAGATATATGACGTTAAATTGACATTGATTCAAAAATTCAACTCTGTGAATATAGCGGATTATGTCTAGGCTTTTTGCAGACAAAGCCGATAATCGCGATGTCCTACATACGACGCCGTTAATTTCAATCATCTCTCAAACCCACAAAAATTCTAAGATTACAAGAAGTATACAACTCACAAAACTACATCACCAAAAATTATAGTTATGTGTCACCAAAAATGTTTTAAGAAAGTTATTATTTTCTACACAATTGTATTCTAAACAAAGTTAAATGTTGTAAATACTAAACAAGACTGAAGTAGCACATATTATCGTTGAGATTTTTTCAAGGGTTTGATTTAACGGAGTTAATAATTTCGAAAACTTCAGCAACATCCAATTTTCTTCCCTTGTTCACAAAATGTAGTGGAGTAATAAACTTATCTGGACTATATGTTTGGTTAGTGTTTATGAGATGATTAGCAAAATTTGAATCAGCCTTTATATACGTAATAAAGCTAAATGTTCACTAATGCATTTAGTGTAAGATCTTCCAGTTTGGCCAATGTAGGAGCAACCACATTCACAAGTGAGAGGATAGATACCGGTTTTTTGATTTATAGGGATTGGGTTTATATTACGAACTAAAATCGATTTGAGATAAGTGGCAGCGTTAAAGAAAATAAAGAAATTCGATTCGTGTAAGATTCTCCTAATAATCAGTCAGCCACATTCATCAAGTACAGGACATATGTCTCCCGGGTTTGCTTCCCCACATCCCTATTCTGTGTCTCTTGTATCCAGATTATACGTCTGATATAATCTGACCATGTATATCATTGGTGGCCGCCCGATATGCGCCTTGAATAGGCCTCCACTCTATAATACGGTTGGTCCACCTGTCATTCTGAATTCACGCAATGTGCCTCAACCAATTCCATTTTAAGATAGCAAGATTCTCCTAATAGAATAAGAAATTTCATGTGAAAAATGTTCAGGAATAACACCAGTGAGCTCAGAGGTTTGAAAAGAGTGATGTGGAGTGGGAGACGTTATAAGATAATTATTTGCTTTGGCAATATGCAAACTGGTATTAATTTCCATTTCAAAATTTTTCTATGAGAGGAGAATACTGGAAAGACTATGAAACATAGAATGAAAGAAAGCAGATTTGTGATTTAGTGCCCACAGCGTTTGAGTACGAAACAACGTAGAAAGACATAAATTCCACCACCCATTGCAAGTATTCGCTCACAGGGAGCGTTGCAAATAACCGAAAACTAACTTATGTTTAGGAATGTCGCTTAAATATCAACTCCGAGTCTCTCATTACATGATTCGAATTCTAAATCTTCCATCTAGAATATAATTACGCTCTTGCATACTTCACGTATACTATTGTTTGGTTATCGTACAATACAATATTCGCACTCGCTGCCAGTCGAATTATTGTACATACACGGATTATGAATTAATTCGCACTCTTTGAGTCAAATTAATTTCTCTCACCGCGTACTTCGCTGTCTGCACTAAAGTCTCGTACGCATTTCTATTCAACGCTTTCTTAACGCTCTATTATCATTTTCACGTACAAATCGTTTCTTTTGCGCTTGCACTTTGTTTGAGCACTTTGTAAAGTAGATTCCTAATTATTACTCTTCTCATCTTCTTAATATGCGTACCACTCATTTCTGTTGCTTGCACTTACCGAGCCAAGAATACACGATATACGATTTACGAGGACTCCGCCTACGAAGAAGAATAAGAAGAAACCTTAAACCAGCCAAGAACATTATTGGAGTCAATATCTCGTATTATTCGCGTTAGTGTCATAGGCTTTACATTTGATTAATAGTTTTCTTTAGTGTGTAAATTATTTACTCATTTTTACTTAGTTACATAGACTTTTATCAATATTTAATTACGTATTTCAAACATGACAATATCTATATATTAATACGAGAAGATCAACCTTTGCACCCCCTTTTAAGCATATTGCGCGCACGAAGGGGTGTAATATTTGGCATAGTTAAAGCTTATATAGAGAAGGAGTGCAGAAAGGTAATATATACATATATTATGGTTACACAAATACACTAAATTAAATAAAATAAAACATTCATTGTTTACGTTCATACTGCCATTGTCAAACACATAATAGTCTGTCGTTTGTTTACGTCATGCCACATGCCTACGATGCCACTCTATATTCATGTAGTCAGTCAGCAGTCAGTATCATTTGACCCGTGCAGCAATAAGGAGAGTGCGCGGACGGAGTAGACTGAGATTTAAAAGCGTTTCCAGAATGTATATTGATGGACCGGAGTGAGAGACAAAGAAGAAGGAATATATATTCGCGTGAAACTCAAAATGATAATAGACCAAATGCAAATTTAAATAGTGTAAATTGTATACAAAATAACGAAATTATTTTAAGGGATCCATTTAAATGCGCACTGAATGTCATTCCAAGAAATATTAATACTTTTTATTGTGGATTAATGTATTTACAATGCAGGTTTTGCAATGCAAAACATTTTGAATCTGAAGTCACTTTAGTTGAAAGGACTGCAATCACTTCATGTTCTCATAAAGGTAAAGCAATATCATTGGCCTTAAGTCTCAGCAGCTAAAATGTCGGATAGTCACGCGTGGAGTGCATCATTTTAAAATATATGATGTTTTCTTTATCAAAAATCAAGCCCAATGACTGGATATGGTCGGATATGGCTGGATATGGTCGTTCACCATGTAATGCTAACGATGTGTTTTTTTCAACTCTTACTAACATTAAATTTTAAATTTCATAGGTATTGTAGGGAATTAAGGCAAACAACACACGCTAACGACGTATTTGTACACGCTCGCAGCTGACGTAATAGAACAAAATTAAAAAATATTATATGCAATGATTCTGAAGGTATATTCTTTGACAAAACAACATGATAATAGAAAAAAAAATTTTGGGGTTAGTGGACACCTGTGTACCTTTCGCCATACTAATAATTTTAAATAAATCAGATTATATTTCAGATGTATAACTTTTTTGAATAAAAATTCTCGGTTCGCTAAGTCGAACTTATCCCAAGTGATAAAGTATGAGTTTAAATTTAAAGAGGTAGTTAGCAAATACTCCAATCTCGGTAGATAGAGGAAATATGCGATAACCGAAATAAATCCTCAAGTTTCATGTCTCTATGCTTTACCAAACATTCATAAGAGTGTGGATTTTCCGATACGGCCAGTTGTTAGCTTTGTTTCATCTCATGCTTACAAATTGGCAATTTTCTTAGATTCTTTCATAAAAAAGAATTTAGATCATAATTTCACCCAGAGCATCTAGTACACTGGAGAACTAACTTCAAGAATTGAAGGTTTGAATTTAATGGATTCATCATTTGATGTAGAAAATTTATTCCCCTCAATTCCGCTTGACTAACGTATTGATATTGTCAAAAAATCTGATCGTCAATTCCGACATTTCGAATGATCAAGCAACGTGTATCTTAGATTTACTTACCCAATGCTTATAACTTAATTTCTTTTTGTTTCAGGGTCAAATTGGGATGAGTAACCCAAAAACTAGGAATGGATGAGTAATTCATAGCTCCTCTAATGGCCTCAATTTTTATGAATAACTTTATGAACTAAGGTACTGAACTCAAACAATTCCTTTATTTAAAAAAATTTCTGCTGGACTCCTTTCATTAAATTTAAACATTAATATTCATTAAAAACAATTTAGAATTTAAAATCTACACACACCGATTATTCTATAGATTATTCATAAAATCATCCAGTAAATCACAAATCTGCTTTCTTTCATTTTATGCTTCATAGACTTTTCCTATTCCGCTTTCATACAAAAATTTTTAAATGGTATTTAATACCATTTTGCAGATTGCCAAAGCAAATAATTATCCTATAAATTTTGTGGAAAAGCTCCGATTTGGAATTCTATCGACAACGATTTATTTATAAAAAATATTGATTTGAATGAATTCATTTGCAATTGAAATAATAACACAACTAGCTCCATCTCGCAGAATTGAAAAAAAAAACTCTAAACAAACAAGTAATCTACATTACCGAAGTATGCATTTCAAATTTTGAGATAGTGTAATAAAACAAATAAAAACTAATAATGATAATAATAAAAATAATAAATAATAAGAATAAAAATTTAAATTTCGCGCCAAATATTCGAAAAAATTCGAACTGGGGCTTCCCTGGAATGGCAACAGGAAGTGCCCTGTCAACCGTCATCTTGGATATTAAAATGGCAGCTCTTAAACCGCTAAACTATTTATGCTAGACCCAAAAATACCGGATCGCGGAACGGTTACAATTGAGAGCGATTGTGTAACTGGTCTCGGTGGCTGGGTAGAATCCGCGGTTAGCAACTACTCTGGTATCACTGGAAAAATGGTTTATAATATTCTAGATTATATACTTAATATATTTTTCCTACTTATTATTGCTAATATATTTACTTACTATTGCTAATACTAATATATTTTTCCTATCTCTATTTATCTTAACTTATCCTTATTATTCTTACTTAATTGGTCTTTAATTGGCTAACGGTACAATGTTAAACATAGACATGTTTTCATACCAATTTTGTCTATTGACATATTAAATCAAGATCACGTACACGCTGTCTACGAGGACGCTACTACTCTTGAGTAATCGAAGTTCAAAGTCATGCCAACGCTATCTACAACTGATCACGCGACGATATCCTCGGACCAGGTGACGCTACCACTGTGCGTATGTTTCGCCGCGAGTCACGCTTGCACAAAAAATCCGCTGCCAGTGTCTGTCTGGCTCAGCCTACGCCTTACCTATTCAGGTGTTATTCCTGAACGCAAAAATTTTTCACTGAAATTTATTAATGAATTTTCTTATTCTGTTAGTAGAATCTTACAAGATTCGAATTTCTCTATTTCCTGTACGGTTCCCACTGATCTCAAATCGATTTTACTTCGTAATAAAAATCCGATCCTTATAAATCAAAGAAACGGTACCTATTCCCTCATGTGTTAATCTAGCTTCTCCTACAATGGCCAAACTGGAAGATCTATCACTAAATGCATTAGTGAGCATTTAGCTTGTTTATGTAATTTAAAGTCTAATTCCAATTTTGCTAATCATCTGATAAACTAGTTGTATAATCTAGATAAGTTTTTTATTCCACTACATTTTGTGAATAAGGGAACAACATTGGAGGTTGCAGTTTTCGAAATTATTAACTCAGTTAAAACAGACCCTTCAAAAAATCTCAACGATCAAACTGGCTTTGTAGGTTTTGAATTTTTTAAAAATTTACCTATCATTTAGGCCTCTTCACGTTTTTGCAGATTAATGTATTCTATGTTGCTTTAAGTCTTTTAATTTCAGTTTGTTTAAGTTTAGTATTTACAAAATTTAATTTACAATCTCGTAGAATATAACAGTTTTCTTAAAACATTTTTGGTGACACATAGCTATAATTTTTAGTGATGTAGTTTTTTGAATTTTATACTTCTTGTAATCTTTCAATTTTTATGGGTTTGAGAAATAATTGAAATTAACGCCGTCGTATATAGGACAATGAGATTATTCGCTTTGTCTGCAAAAAGCCTAGACATATGGCGCTATATTCACAGAGTTGAATTTTTGAGTTAATGTCCATTTAAGGTCATACATCCAGCGCGACAATATTCAGTTATCTGTCAATTATTTTCTCTATTGACCTAAATATGTCTACCGAAGTTAAAATTGAATTAATTTTATTTCATTAAATTTTCAAAAGTTTTTCGGTATTTGTGCTAATGGTTATATAGGTAAGATATTTATAATGTGTAGTTTTAGCCTTGTATTAATTGTATTTATTTTTGCCTCTGATGATGTTGAGATATGTACGGTTGCTGATGCGCTCCGATTGCTGGCACGGGATTTAGGTGTCATTTGAGCCGCCACACACTATATGCGCGGCACGAGAAAAAAGATTTGTTTTGAAGCAGTATTTACATCGAAACCCATCAAATGTTGGATAAACTTGTCGATGAAATGTGATTTAATCGAGCGGAATACGCACATAATATCAATGTTCATGCTGGATAAAAAATAGATTAAATTTAAGGGAGGTTAGACGAAATGTTTGTAAAGAAACTTTGTCGAAGAGTTAGAAATCTGAAATTTCAAGTTGTCATGACTAACTTCTTAAATCTTAAGCCGATTCAATGATTTGCAAATATATAAAGTTGGAACTTTTATATGCAAAACAAAAATTTGCCACTGTTTGAAAATAGATTTCAAAGTAATGATGGCAGAGAAATGAAAGTCATTAACACTGGTTTGCCGTCTGTGAAATGCAAGTAAATGGAAATTGAAATGGAAGTTGCTAACCCTAATCAATATATAAGGAATCTCATATAATTCAACATTTCTCTTACTTCTTTGAAAAACTATAGCTTTTTTGTAGTACTAATTTTACGATCATTAATTTTAATTGTACAGTTCATTATGTCAGTCTTTCATAATATAGTTTTTAGAACTGGGTTTTCGAACTTAGTGTTTATATGGTAAGGTCAACAATTAGTTGTTTTATATATTTATAGTATACTACCCTATACTTATTTTTATCAATAGATTAGAAAAGATACTACGTACATTGATACCGGATTATCATTAATTCCATTAGTTAATGCTTGCAATCAGCAATTCTCTAATAATTCATCAATTTAATGAGTAATCCGCTAATATAATATATAAATTAACTAATAAAATCTAAATCAATTTTTTAAACAAATGAAATATACCAAATAATAAATCAATTTTAGTAATAACTAATTACCAAATATAAGAAATATTGAATTTTGTACGTTTCAGTGTTGGAGTCCACATTTTAATGAATTAAAATGAAGTGTTCCAAAAACTCCATGTATTTAATACGTATACAACCAAAGTCTTGTCATAGATGACAGATTACACAGCTATGAGGATTGAATTTACATGTTTCGGGGAAACAATTACATACTAAAGTTCTTCTGAAGAAGGGGTAAGTTCAATACTCATAGCTGTATAAACTGTCATCTATCACCGGCTGGAGGCTTTGGTTGTAAACGTATTAAATACATGGTGTTTTTTAATTCATTAGTAATATTAACATGAATTCATATTTATATTGATTTCATACGTTTAAAATAAAATCCAAATCCTGATAACAAGACGTGAGAAAAATATATGCTCGAATATATATGCGCAAATTCATCACGTGTTTATTTCTGAAAGGATAAACACGTTGTAAGATCTTTCGCTGAAATTTAGCGGCATCCTTTACTTTATAAAGTATGCGTGTGTATTTTTCACACATATAGAATATTTGGGTATCAGGAGATTTCTGTTATGAATGCCTTTATTATTATTATTATTTTAAGTTTTACGACTTAAAGTACTTATTTCTTTTGCGGAGGCGATTTTATTATTTTTACTGGAAAAAGCGTCAAAATTTTTTCCACTCCCTGTTTTCAAATAAGACATTAAGCTTTGCACCCTTTCTGTGCTTTAGACAAATTTGATTGGATATTAGTTCAACGCTGTTTAGCAGATGCCGTTTTTAATGCAATGCTTCTAAGATTTTGGTGGAGTAGGGCTGTTACTACTACCGTTTACATTTAGGTTTTCATCAATAAAATAGAGTAATTTGGATCCCTAAATTTCATAACGAATCAGGAAGAAATTTTTGATTGGTCGAAGGCCTAGACTACCTAACTTTCTAACAGTAACTTCCTTCAGACCACACTTACCTTGTGATCAAGTCACGCAAAGTGCCACCGGCTAGCTGATCCGCCAGGAGTATTCCGCATAAATTAAGCCGCTCTAGTGTACCTCAGACGCATGTTGGTTCTTACATTAGGTGTTGAGTGAGCAAATTCGCACGCTCCGCTAGCTTAAGTCACCATCAAATGATGAATCTAATAAAATCGCACTCCGGAATCTGATTTCATTCTAGTGTTGGTGACGCGATCTACTAATTCCAAACAAGTATGACGCAAGACATCCAGGAGCAAACATACCTGTCAATACTTGTATGGCGCAATTCTGTAGGACATTTTTGGCCATTTGCAAAGGAGTGGTTTTGTGCTTTATTTAAAGCTTATGCGTTCTTTCTGTTGGTCACAACGCCCGGTCACCCTAGTGCTGCATACAATAAGGAGATTTTATGACGCTGCAGTATAGCTTTCTCTTACTTGATTTCGGTCCACTCATGTTTGGCATGATTCTCGAGAGAAGCGATGCTTTGTAAATCGTAGACCGCGATCTAATCTAACACCTAAGTAATTTCTGGAGTCCTGGAATTGTTTCATATATTCTCCAGTCAATCGTCAGAGTTGGAATAATTACACGCGTTTTTTTTTTCGGGACAGCATAATAGCTTCCGTTTTGTTGAGTACCGAGTTTTATTAAATTCTATTCCGTCTATTATGTTATCATTTTAAGGCTGTGAACAAAGGCCACGATTACTACTCCTTGCAAGAATCTTCATTCGCACCAAGTCATTGTACATTGACTTCACAGTGTGGATGTTGGTAGAGCTTCATTGGTTAGGCGTATGATCCTCTGAACTTCGGATGTATTGTATGTCAATCGTCTGACATACTACCTTCAGGACTAAAGTATTCTTGGACCGTATTCAGTACATAGGACGAGAAGTATCTGTTTGTTATACTACCCATAATCTTTGTCCGGAACGCGGGATTATACGCACTTTAGTCATCTACTGCCACCATAGTGCATAATTGGGTTGTCCTGTTTGCATTTCCCGCGAAATCGACTACCTTTGCAATCAGGTCCTTGCTGGATCCATTCTGTTGTTTGATAAGTCTCCCTAATTCCTTATGGTGTCCTGCAGTCGCACAAGCACCATTTGCTCGAAGAGTTTGACCATTGCATTTAAGAAGGATATTCACCTATACTTTGCTGGAGTATATTTCTGTGTCAAGTTTTTGTGCATTAGTGCCTGCCTCCATATCGACGGCAATTTCACCACGGCGAGGAATTTATTAAAAAGGATAAATAGCCGTGCAGGTTATTCCTCAATAGCTAGTTCGAGAATCTCGTTTGAAACTCCGAAATGCATATAAGACAAATCCATTATGCGCTATGAGCAAAATCGACTACCTTCGCAATCGTGTCCTAGCTGGATCTTCTCTTTTTGAATGTATTCTGTTGCTTGATAAGACGTGATGTACAACCTAGATTGATTGGCCACCTAGATTGATTGGCCTCTGGTGTGGCGTCTCTGCCATCCCTGTAGCTGTGAGATTTATAATTGCCTTCCCTCTTCCTTTGACGTTGATCTTCTCGTTTTTGCATTGACGAAGTAATTTTTTCGAGGAAGAGTTATGAAATGTTGAGATGAATGAATCAAATAAGAAGTGAGTGACAGAAAGGAATATTCAGTAGGAAATAATGAATGTTGTAGCTATGTATACTTGACCTGGTGTTTGTAGAATGAGTATTGATTTATATTTATTTTAAATTTAAATAAAAATAAGCAATTTGTTGATAATGCTTACTTAGAAGAAAATCAAATTCAAGAATGCGAATTTTGCCCGCTCTTCAAGAATAAGTTTGGTTACTTAATGAAGAATAATTATTCTTTAAATGTGCAAATCTGCTCGCGCAGAAATAACTGGTATAAAACCCAAAATGCGCCTAGAGAACGCTAGCTCGAGTAGGTTCTTTTAGGGAAAATTAGATGAACAGAAGCAACTTTCTGTGGTGGGCTGACTGGTGGTATCTTTCGTAATAGCTGGCGCCACTTGGGCATGGCTTGAAGGAAACTTTAGCTAGAAAATTTAGGTAGCTGCAAATTTCGACCACTAAAAAAATATCTTTGATCCGTTGAGATTTCTAAGGATCAAAATTGCAATGTATTGTTGACGTACGTATAAGTGGTTGGTGGTAGCTTTACTATATCAAACGCGTGGGGAGCATTTGTATCAAATCCCTTCTGGTAAAATTCGTAGAATTACTATTCAACGAGCGAAGACTTAATCTGTCGAAAACACGCGCGTGACAGCGAAACCGATTACTAAAAATCGAGTGGTGGAAATAATCGTTAAAACTCTTTAGTTAAAAATGTTAAGAATAATACATAGTCTTCGCGAAAGGAAAAAATGCGGAAAGATCCTATACATGTGAATAGACACACACACATCTTTAAGACAAAGGCAGTCGACAGCTGGTGGCATGAGATCAAGCTTTACGGTGCGCTTTGGCGTGTCGAGTATCTGCTATGAATAAACGTCTGTAAATATCCTTCCGTATAACTGGCATCATTGAGGATTATTTCTTTTCGCACGGAGTGGTGCGTTTGATGATTTTGCGCCGTTTATATTTTACGAATAAAATTTTCATTTAACAATTTATATTTATATTATTATTACTTTGTAATTAGTTACTATTAAATTGATTTGTTAAATTATATTCGAATAATTGGATTAAATTTGATTAGTCAATTTATATTACATTAGAGGATTCCTCATTGTATTCATAAATTATTAGAGGGTTGCTTATTGCATCTATTAATTAATTGAATTAATGGGATGATAATTCGATATCAGAGTTTGTCCATTGTATTTAAGATTCATCTATACTTTACTGAAGTTTATTCCTGTGCCGAGTTCTTGGGTAGTAGTGCCTGTTTCCATATGGACGGGAATTCCGCCATGGCGAGGTAGTAAGCTGGATAAGTAGCCGTGCGGGTATCTCCTTAATAACTGGTTTGAAAATCTCGTTTGGAACCCCGTCTCCAGCTTCTTGCTTGCTTTGCTAAGTCATCCATTGTAATTTCTTCGATATGTCCGTCGATCTGCTTCTGTTATCATTCCCTTGTGTTCTAGGAATTATATCCGTATTATTTGTTCGATTGCAGCTGGTTCAGTTCTCAGTTGTTTGAGAACTCCATGATATCTTGCATATACTAATAGTCAAAAGTTTTACACACTCATGGTGTATGAAGGCATAGGGGCGTCTAGTTTTTTCCATTGTGCACTACTCTCATTTAGTACCCCTTACATTGTTGTTTTATTGTGTGGGTAGATGTTCTATGTATGCTTCTTGGAGCATAGAATCTTCCTTTTCTAAGTTCATCTCTTGGTCTTGTAACATGGGTTCCCAATTTCGTTTTAACAGCTGCAGGTTTAACTGATCTCTGTACTTTAGTCCCTTCTCTGATGTTGGGGTTCGCCATTCGATCTCTAAGCGAAATGACTTAAATTTGCCGCTGCATTGTGTTTCGTGTGACTTCATCTATTATTTTGCTGGTCAATATAAATGTTTCTGGTTCAAAGCCTTCCTCTTTAAGAATAATGGAATATTTGATATTAAAGCTTAGATCAACTTTACAAATGCATATAGATTTAGATATAAGCTCCTCACTAAATATAAAATTTAAAAAACTATATGTTCTAAAATAAATCGCATGTATGAAAGTTAGTTAAACATTTTTCTAGAAAAATATTCTATGGAAACAAGTAATATACAGATTCTAATTTATAGCAAATTTTTAACAAAGCAGAATAAAATTACTATATTTAACATATGTACAAGTACGTAAATACATACATAAGTACATTCTTTGTTCAGGTTTAAATCAAGATAAAAAGAAAACAAATTATGTTGGTTTGAAGAATAAATTCAATAGAAGTTAATTTCACGGTTCCTTTTCCAGATATAACCGCGTTTATTCACTCGGAAAAAAACAACTTGTAAT
This sequence comes from Adranes taylori, assembly GCA_009867245.2. Classification (NCBI taxonomy): domain Eukaryota; kingdom Metazoa; phylum Arthropoda; class Insecta; order Coleoptera; family Staphylinidae; genus Adranes; species Adranes taylori. The sequence continues at coordinate 39,153 of WYDF02133167.1, forward strand.
TTGAAAGGAACTCTGCATAAGATACCTTTGTATAAATAATTAAATACATACTTCAAAACTACTTATGATGTATGCATGCGTTAGTGTTTATGATCATCAAGTAGGTACCAACTTAAAAATTATTTCATTTTTTGATACAAAATTTGATGGCAATGTGTACAGGTACTTAATTTGCTACATTTGAAAATCTAGTCATCTGTACTACTACTTCGGATTCACCAAGGAGTGACACTAGAACGATAATTATGGCAATTGTATAAGTCGCGCCCGGATTTTGAGCTGGGCTTGTGGTCCTTACAGCAGATAAGGATTTACATTTTGGTCCTTCGAACAAAACAAACATTTTGGTTGAGAACCAGAAGATTTCGTCTTACAGCAGATAAGACATCAACAAACAGATAGGTCGAGAACCAGAAAAGAAGGACTTACATTTTAGTCCTTCGAGCATTCGAACCACGTACAAATTGGTCAACACATTGGTCGTACATTTTGGTCCTTACAGCAGATAAGGATTTACATTTTGGTAAATCCCGTATATACTACGGATTTGGAATCATTATGCTTGGAAACGATATCAAATTTTGTACGATTTGTAAAATTTTATTAATATGTAATACTAATGTATATATATTTGCAATATTTCTTCAATATTTTTGCACTTTTATGGCTTTTTTCAAATATCTCTAACACATAAAATTTGACAATTTTCATATTTTCGCAAAATGTCACTTGCGAAAATATGCACGCTTTTACGGTTTTAATATATAACTAGTGTACCCTATAAATTCGAGAATCTATGAATTCACCTACCCATGTCCCCCGGTCTCCGTATTTGCTCAAATCTACAATCAAATCTATACACAACGCACCTGCAGAATCTTTTGATTTCTCTCATTTTCACATTTCTTTTCTTTTTCTCGCATTTACTTTATTTTATCTCTCCCCTCATACACTAACCGTGTCTGTGATGCAACCAAGAGAAGGCCGGCGAAAAAGAAGTTAATGGAGAAGTTACGTTCAACGTGTCAAAGTCACCAACGCCAAGCCAAGCAACAAATTCGCCTCCAACAACCAGATCGTCTCGAGTCGCTCGCACCAGGCAACTACGTATTTCATTCGACGACGCATTCCGCATCACCGTTTTCACGCACTGACTGGACCCGTGACACTACAATCTAATTCGATCAGCAGCATCATCAATGCATCCGAACTTACAGAAGAACAATTATGAATCTAATCATTTCATAGTTAGTTCGCTATTATTTTATCTTTGCTTTCTTTTTTAAACGGAATGAGTCGTCCTAATTAACTTATAATTAACTTCAAGCAAAGAGCAATTTTAACAATCGCGACTAAAATCATCTAATTTATTACATATACGAAACAAAATAAAAAACAGTTTAGCATAAAAGAAAACAAAATTGCTTGTTGCCGAAAAATAAATGTTTCAATGCCTATTGACCTACGTAAGCTTAATACCATAAAGGTTAGGATTTAAAAAATCTGCCCCACTACTTATAGTCCATCAGAAAACTCTTATAGTCCATCAGATGTAAAAACATCACCTATTGCATATTGTCTCACTCAACGTCATGGCCCTATTATATAATGTTGCGCCCTATTACATTATTATATTTTGGCGCCCAACGCGGGGCATAACCACCCGCTATGGGACCAATTACATAATATTGTGACGCCCATAGTCGAGGACCTAAATAAGCTAAAACACTCGCCTACAACACCAATAACACCCCCTAAAACACCAAATATAATTTAAACAACACCGCCATGACATCAACGTTCGAAAATACCAACAACGTTACACAAGGTAATTATTACAGCCAGAAAATCAGCCAGTAGGGCCAGCACTGCAAGTTCAATACTATCAACAACATTAGCAATGTCCCAAGTCAGTCGCTGGCAATTGCATCTCCAATTACCACCATATAGTCCAGAAATGTGCTACTCGACCCCACGCCCTCGTCAGCAATATAAACATCGCCGCACATAAGACCCCATTCTGAACACTAATTATCCACCCAAGTAAAGGTCAAGAAGACAACATACCTTTTTGCGGCATAGCAGTTCAGTTTATCTCAAAAGGCCTGAACAAGTATGTGCTTAGTGATGCTATAATTACTTACTTGGCTCGATGATGACAAGTTTAAAAAAATACCGGATTTAATTTTAATTCAATTTTAGGTATCTGCTGCGTGTCACTAACATAGCAATGTCGTCAGCGAAGGCGAGACTCTGGGATGTTCTATTAAATATTGTGCCTCTTGGGTTTGTTGGTAGTTTCTTCATGATGAATTCCAAGACGATGTTGAACAGGATACCTGATAATGAGTCCTCTTGTTTGAGACCATTGTTGATATCAAATTGCTCGGAGAATTTGCTGATCTTTATGGCAAATTCAAACAACTTCAGAAAATCACCATTACATCCAAAAGGCAAGAATAAATTATTCATTTACTTGGGTTACATTCACGCAAAAAAATTTACACGAAGTGCGCGATACTCGTAAGCTTTACAGCAATAAAGTTTACTACAAACTCAAAGTGAAACTACAAGTCAAGAATAAAGTTCAGACTCTAAACAACCAACAGAAGTGTTTACTCGATTAAATTGTTTATCCATTTCTCTGGGACCGAATTGTTATCGGCTGAATAGCCTCTAACAGAGCAGGAGTAATTAATAATAATCAGCAGTTTAATTAATTCATAAGAACAAGGAAAAACAGCACCATATATTGGAATGCAGTAGGTGGTTATATTAGAGAAACAATGATCGCCTAAATGGGTGCATTGTGTACGTACAAAACACATATTCAGATGACAGTTATTCGCACAAAAAGCAATATTTCAGAATCAACACCTCACAGATATCTAGAGACTTGATAGCCAGATAATTTGTTTACATAAAGTTCTATAGATATTATTTCCAACCGACAATTTTTATTGCCTTAACGAACTTTCTTATTTACTTTGTTGACTTTAGTATGTTTTGCGAGAATTTCGCGTCTTGCAAAGACATAACTTACAATTAAAATGTTCAACTCTATCTTTTGGTCGGCGAGTGCTTATCGCGGCTCTAAGAGTGATTTGCAATTAGTGATATTTAAATACGTAAGTTTATGTAATATGCCATCCATTGTAAGTTAATATGTCGTAAATATTGCTATATTTATATGTTGTGTATATGGCGACATGCCGTACTGTGTCAAGCGAGCACGTACAGAGTAACGCCTCTGTTAATAATATATTAAGTGCAGTAGAACTTTACGCTTGTCTCGCTATACTCCATTCATTATGTTGTTAAAATAAATGTTTTAATAGCAATACCTACTCATCTACGTATACTTTAATATTATAATGGGTCGGATTAAAAAAATCAGCGCGAGTAGATAAAATAAATTGAGTTTCATGCAAGAGTTATAGAAAATCTTATATCTTATACACGCATCAGACATACACAATGTTATGGCCCTATTACACACTACAAGCTCTGCATTCTATTGCCAAGCGGCTTAAATCTTGCAACAGTTGCCGATTGTTTCTTTCAATTGAAGTAGAGTTACTTAATATCAATTTTATCAGATATGCATAATTTAAATATTTATATAAAATAACAAAATAAAACTCTGTTATATGTTATGGCCCTTTAAAAAACGTGATGGTTCTTAAAAAAGTAAAAAGAACCTACACGTTTTTATCATTGTGTACATTTAGTTGTATGGAAAAATAACCCTCCTAATCTATATAATCAATGACAACAGCCAAGCTAATGCGAAGCGGTAATTTTATACGCTAAGTAATGAATAGCCTAATCCTTAATTTGCATAGATTTAATTTGCAAATACTTCGGGACAGTCACCGAAATAAGTGAGTACTTCTTGGCATTCCAGCCATGACGATGTTGTTTTAAGGTTAAATAATAATAGATTATTTCTTGTTTCTAGCCTTGAATATAAGTTATTGTTACTTCCGTCTTCTTCAACTAAATTAGGAATCCGTACCAAGTAGTGAATTTTAATCATTTATTCGCATTGGTTCTATGCTTAATTGTATTTTTTAAGCAGGAATTCCAATTTGTTGTGCTTTAATTGCGTAGTTATTGCATGATATTAATTGTATCATTGTTTTCATTTGCATATTATGCATTAACACGTGATAAATTCAATTCAAAAGAATATTTTTAATTTGTCTTATGTTAAATAACTAATTTTGCACGAAAGGTAAATAGATGTATGAAGTTTTATAAAATGTGCGCTCGTTTCAATCATAAACAGGGTACTTTAAAATTTAAAATAGATTTTAAAGATATTCTCATTTTATAACTACAATTTAGCACTTTAAACATCTTTAAATCTATATTAAATTAAACTCCTCTAGTCGGGCTGATTTTTCAAATCCGGCCCATTATATCGTTATGTTAGGTAACTATATATATATATATATATATATATATATATCTAAGTATATATATATATATATATATATATATATATATATATACTTACTTCGTTATACTTATTATACATATACTTCGTTTCGCGAAAAATAAAATTGAAATTAAATAAAATACAAGAAAAATATTACATTTTAAATATAGTAATTTTTATTGATGGTTTTAATATTGCTTCTTGGCATTTTGCTATGAAAATGAAAATATGTTTAAAGTATGTATCTTTTTATATTGTTACGTTATTAAATTTTTGCATTGCAAAAAGCTTCACGTAATGTTTATACTTTCACTGAAATATTTTACTTTGGTCACTTATTTTTTTATTGTTTTTGTATAATAAACAATTATATTTGATAACAAATTAAACTTATTTATTTTCTCTAAACATATAACGCATATTTGACATAAATCAAATTGTTTGCTGTAAACTTAACACCATCTATTGTGAAATAGAATAAATGCGAATATTTCCTGCTTTTCTCTAAACTTATGACGCATATTTGACGCGTATCTTGAAATAGAAGAAATACAAATACCTTTTGAGTTTCTCTAAGCACATGGCGCATATCTGACATAAATAGAATTGATTGCTATAAAGTTAACGCCATCTATCGTGAAATAGAATAAATACAAATATCTCTTAAGTTTCTCTAAACATATATAACGCATATTTGACATACAACGAATTGATTGCTATAAACTTAGCGCCATCTATTGTGAAATACAATAAATACAAATACCTCTTGAGTTTCTATAAACAAATGATGCATATTTGACAGAAATCGAATTATTTACTATAAACTTAACGCCATCTATTTTGAAATAGAATAAATACAAATACCTCTTGAGTTTCTCTAAACATATCACGCATATTTGACATAAATCGAATTGTATGCACTTAACACCATATATCGTGAAATTGAATAAATACAAATACTTATTGAGTTTCTCTAAACATATAACATATATTTGACATACATCGAATTGTTTGCTATAAACTTGTGTGACTTGAATTGTTTGCTATAAACGCCATCTAGTGTGAAATAGAATAAATAGAAATACCTCTCAAGTTTCTCTAAACATATGACGCATATTTGACATACATCGAATTGTTTGCTATAAAGCTAACGCCATCTATTGTGAAATAGATTAAATAGAAATACCTCTCAAGTTTCTCTAACCATATGACGCATATTTGACATAAATCGAATTGTTTGCTATACACTTAACACCATCTATCGTGAAATTGAATAAATACAAATAGCTATTGAGTTTCTCTAAACATATAACATTATTTGACATACATCGAATTGTTTGCTATAAACTTGTGTGACTTGAATTGTTTGCTATAAACGCCATCTAGTGTGAA
>WYDF02133168.1:0-37586 GCA_009867245.2 Adranes taylori
CATAAATTTTAAATATATATATATATATATATATATATATATAGACAAATTAACTCAAATAGAGAAGATGCTACTAACTTTAAACTGGACAGAGATGAAACGAGGCGAATATCAGTGGTTATTCAGCAATTCCGGGCTCTCTGTGATGATGCGGAAAGACAAAAGGTCTACATATTTTGTCGAATTTTTATGACCCTAAAGAAACCCCAAAACTAGAGAGAAAAGCGAAGGATGGCACAACAACTAACATACCATGTTCGTTGGCACTTTGATTACAACAAAACCATGAATTTTGTGGACAAATTTGATCAGTATTTGTCTACTTATCAAATAGATAGTGTCATAAATGGTACCATAGATTTTTTTTTCTTTTTCGGATGCATCTGTAGTTAATGCATTTGTAATATACAAACTATTAGACTTGCCAAAAATGTCTAAGAAAAGTTTTCGAAGGCGCATTATTCATGGTTTAACTAGAGTCCGCACCTGTAATTTCAATTAAAAATAACAAACCACATGTGCCTCCTGGAGTGCGTAAAGTGCAAACTCCACACCAACCTGCGTGAACTACCAGAAGATGTGGATATTGCAGTACCAAAAAGCAACGCTTGTTGCGCACAAACTTGATGTGCTCCATTTACAGAGCTTGGGAGAAGATAAAAATGCTACCAACAATTTCACACAAAATAATTTAATGCTAGGTTTTTATAATACATGTTTTAAAAAATAACGTTTTATTTTAATAATTTTTTTCTCTGCCACTCTAGGGTCATTTTTGTATCAATTTTCTAGCCCCTGAAAGAGATATTACAGCGATAAGAAATATTATAACAAACATTTTTAAAACATCTCGTTTACTCTAGATTTATTCGTATCTTCATCAAAATCTTTAGAGTGGAGACGTTGAGCCCGTACACGGTTAATACTGATACCAGGAGATATTACAGCGTTAAATACAAAACAAAACAAAAATCCGCTGGGGAAACAAAATTTACGGCGCCTGATACGAAAATAATGGCTAACTCAATGAAATGAATGAAAAAAATAAAACATTTGAGTGTAGCTATTAAATATAACATATGAATAAAACTATTAAAAAATATAATATTTAATATTCTGACATAATGAAGTCTTATTGTCAAAATAGTAAGAGTGTAAATAGAAGACCCAGTGTTCCTCAACCACCCGCATTTTCTTCGAATATTAGTTTTGGACAATTATGATTTTTAAAGATCACATTGGATATAGAATTAAATAGTGAATTTTCAAATTACACGAGCAAAAAAATATTTCTTTGTTATACTTTGATGAATATGAATAATTTTATTAATGCCAAAATTTTAAATCAAGAAATAATTGATCATAAGGCATTAGAGGTATTAAAGGTACGAATTAAATCTGTAATCCAAATATGACCAACGATTAAAAAATTCTATCAAAAGTGAAACCGGGACAGCTATATATGAAACAATTGATCAAAACATCAAATAACGGACTAGTAAAATGTATAAATCAAAGAGGATCCATATTAACCCTTTACCGCATCATATGCCATAAATGACAAACCGAAAAATATTTTATTTAATGTTTTAGCTTATTTTTTGTCGTAATTGTATAGCCCATATGGACACATACAAGTATTGCGTGCGATATACGCAGGATTGGTCTGATGTTTGGACAGCCTGCGACACGCGGTTTTGAGTTCATTCTTATCTAATTCCAAGCTACGTATTAAAGTCTTGCAAGTTTGAGGTTGCTTCTCGTCCTGAAAATAATTTACAAAAGGGTTTGTCCTATATGTGGTGCTCTGAAGTTATCGACTAGCATACGACACATTGGTGATTTTTTTTGCAGTTACGAAATTGAACAATTCACAGGATTTACAACTTACATGTCTGTAATTCATCTTCCTTCTACAAGACTTTATTGGAATACCAATATTGATAATTGAGCAGTAAACGACGTACTGAGCCGTAACAGATTCTAAGAAATAAAACTACTGAAAAAGATCAGCCTGGACATGACAAATTATTCAAGGTCAGCTCCATTCTGAACCAGAGCTCAGAGAACAACTACTAATGGTTCCCAAAAAAATTTGCTGTGAACGAACAGATTATACTAACAAAAGCACGAAGCCAATTAAAGCAATATAACAAAAAAAAAACACAAGTGGGGCTTCAAAAACTTTGTACTGAGTTGAATTTCGGGATTCAGCTACGACTTTGATGTGTTTGCTGGTTCCCAAAGCAATACTGAATATTCAGGGACACCAAATCTTACTACGAGCAGCAACGTGGTTGTCAAATTAGCATATTCGTTATCAACATATGTTGATTTTTGACAATTGATTCACCAGCATACCTCTTATAATATATTTGACTAACGAGGGCATTCTACCATTGGGAACAGTAAGAATAAATCGTGTTCCCGGAGCTGTAATGCCGGCGGAGAGAGAAATGAAGAAGAGAGACAGAGGTCATATGGTAGAAAAAATAGCCAATATAGAGAATGTCAGGGTAGTATCCTGGTTTGATAATAAAATCGTTACTATAATGTCAACATATGTTGGAAGTGAACCAAAAAGAGGATAAAGATTACTTTACAAACAAGAAAATACCCATAAAATGATACCTAGCATGCTCTACAAGTAAAAGTGGGAGCACCCCAAGTAGTAGCCTTCAGCAGATATACTAACATAAAGTAAAAAAAAAGGACCGACTAAAAAATACCCCAAGAAGACATCCACAAAGATGGGTTTGACAATTTTCTTTATTGTGATGAACGACATAGGTCAAGATGAAAATATCCAGGTTGTTACAGGGAAAACATATATAATTTACACAAAATGCACAGTACCGTTATATCTCAATAAAGAAATTGTTATTGGAAATCGTTTTACTCTAATAATAATAACATGCCCTGATAAATATGACAATTTAGAGGTGTAATATTTTGTTGTTGCATGATTTCTATATGTGGCACAAAACATAAAAAATCAAGTTATTCGGACAGCTACATTTCTTTGAATATTTTTACGTGACAAAAAATGTTTCTTGACAAAGAAAAAATAAAAATTTATGCGGTAAAGGGTTAACAAATAATAATGTTTCTTGAATAAACTATAAATCAAAATAAATAATTTTCAACAAATACATATAAATTATCTATTTTATGGTTTCAAAAGATGAATAACGAATAATGATATTGTCTTAAAAATAATGAATCATCTATCAAAAATGTACCAATTAAATCCGAATAAATTTTAAAAAAATTAAATTTTGATATATCGAGAAAAATAGAGATAACACAATATGGGACATGAATCTGTAATCATGCTTATATTTCATAATAATATATACGAGCGTGAAATTTCATAAAAAAATCAAATGAGTATATAAAAATCAATCGTAAAAATATTATAACATAACTGAACGATAAGATCATTTTATAAATTGCATAAAAACATATGAAGTGATATAAAAGTTACTACGACTATAATCATATAAGCGATTATATAGAAGAAAATGTATTAAATACACATATAGAAATGGTTAGAAATCAATAATAAAATTATAAAGACGAAATTTTTTTCACGATAAATATTTCAATAAAGTTAATAAATAAAATCAAAATCAACAGAAATGCTGTGTCCTAGAAATGAAGAAGACAACCTAGTTAATAAATAATTCATGGAAAATACTTAAAAATTCAAGTATCTAATTACCAGACAATATTATTTAAAAAGCATAGATAAAAAATCTCATGAAAAATATATTATTCATGTAAAACTTGTTATAAATATATATTCGCATAAATATATCATCAAATATGTATCAAACATATTTAAAATTAAAAATGCATATTGATTATTAACTCGGATTTAAAGGATGGCCTTACCTTTTGTAGTTCTCTGTAAAAAAACATAATAAATACACAGTACAAAATTTATATATCATTATTATTAATAAGCAAACAAAATACAACATCGTTTACAAAGGTATATGATTACAGTATGAATTATAGTATTAATAAACTAACTAAACACGAAGATATTCGTTTTCATAAGTTCACTTTCGTCCAATTTTTTGTTTTGAGTGTCAAATTTCATTTTATTCAGCATAGAGCAGTGAAAATTATTGGCACCATTATTTTTATTGCTTTTAATTGAGAATTAATTTATATTATGAAACATTTTAAAATATCGAGAAACTTCGATGAAAATGTTCAACATAAGAGTTTCTTTAACTCATATGAACTAAAATAAAAAGCAGCGATTTAAATCTCATTTCACAAATTTTGAAAAAAAAAATTATTATTCCTTGCTGTATACTGCTCTAATTTATATAAACTTTCCGTAAAGTATTCGGATTCAAACCGTAGAATATCTCTTACGTTAAGCTCAACTCCTATTTAAATAATCACTGATTGAGAATAATCCGTGTCCTTATTCAAATTGATATACAATTTCTTTAAGGAATATTAAATTTCTTTACAATAGAAAAACATATAACTGGTGTAGCTACATATAAACAATTCTACAGAGTTATTTATATATATAAACTTGTTATTACATTTTTTTCTTCCAAAATAAATCACGATAATCATTGCTCTATGCCTTATCAATTTTCAATACGGATCAAAATTAATCGGCAACGTAGTGGAAGTAAAATACGTTTATCACTTTTCAGAAATTTTCAGATCATGCCAAAGTGCTCCTTATATACATATCTGTGAGATGAAGATTGATTGATACATATTGAAAATTATTAGAAGTTAAAATTTGACTAGATTATTAAATCAATGAAGAAATTGATATTGGATTCTTTTTAGCAGTTTTTGTTTTCCTGTTTGTTAACCGAATCATTTTTGTTGTAATTTTTTATCTCAACATTAATATACAGTCTATCACTATTAACATATCAGCAAAAGCCAGAGGATATCGTTTTCTTTCAAAATAATATGAATCTGCTTCAAAATGAGGGGTAACCTTTTTTGGACGGCGGGTCATTTTCATGAAAAATATTTTTATATAAAATAAGATAGTACATAAATATAATTAGACGCTATTCAAGACAACTTCAATAAACTTCAATTTTACACCAAGAATACACATTTCTAAAAGATAACGCAAGCGCACTTGTGTAAGTACAGAGTATAGTCAGTTCAAATTGTTAAAAAAATTATATTGCTTGCAACGGGTCGGGACAAAAACTTGCAACGGGTCGCGCGTTGCAGACCGCTGTAGGTAGATTATAAAAATTCTAGTTTAAATTCTAGATTATAAAAAGTTTATCTTTTAGTTAATTATAGTTTGTATCTTCGTTGGAGTAATTAATTCCTACTAGTATTCTACAAAAAAAAAAGAAGAAAAACAGCTTCGGATCATATTAGTAGCGCAAATAAGACCACACTCCATGCATAAGGTTTGAATTCAAGACTTCAACGAAGTGGGAACCTCAAGTGTGAAATATGTTACTTAAATATAAAATAGAAAAAATTACTATTTTACTGATAAGTTGCACCAGCTGAGATGATATCTCCATATCTGAATTCCATATAGGACCCCAAGCGTTAAAGCAGAGATTCTTATGTATACTCTGATCATTGAAAATCCTTTACTTATGAAATAAATAAAAACAAAATATGATAGATAACCCAAAAATAGTTCCACTTCCATCACACCTCAGGTTGAGGTGTTATAAATTCCATAGTTCTGGTTTGATCTGGAGTTATATATTTATTATTTTGAGTTAATATAATGTTTGTATTTATTTTTTCAAAAGAATTATTTTGTATTAGTACTTCACCTTTCAAATTATTGTCAATATAATGAATAAAGCAAAACCTGTATGAAAAATTGTTATAACACCTGAACCTATTTAAAGGTGGAAACAACTTTAATACGAGTTTAGGTTTTAAAGTGTTAGAGCGTGGTATGTAATATGTATGAGTTCTTACATAATTTTTTTAATGTCTATCATTATATTTCTCCGACCCGAAATAGGATTAGACTGTATATATAGCAAAAATTGTTATTAAATAGCTCCAGGTCTCTTAAAAAAAAAACCTATTAAAACTCATTTGACTTGCAAATAAATGTATTGTTTCCTATATGTTCTTCGCAGACATATATAATGGGCAGTACATTAAAATTATCCATATTAAATGTATGAAACACAAAATTGTGGCACTGTTTTTTTTGTCATAACAATACACCAATATATTTATTAAATACATTATATGGAAGAATGAACTATATATATAACAGAAAGAAAACAAAAACTTACCAATTGTAAACCACAATCAGAAAATAAATACAAAATAAAACCTATTCTCTATAACCTATATAAAATGAATCAGAACATCACTATACATCTAATTTTTTATATCATATATTTTGAAACTAATAGCATTATTATTCAGTTGTTTTTAACGTGTTTATCATTAGATTTAAAAATTAAATAAAGTAGATGTTGAAAACCCTGGAATGGATGTGATCGAAGTACACAAACACATAACAGCTTAAATCTGTAATTCATATAAGAAAAAAAAACATTTCGCTAGCTGACCTTGTAGATGGCGTTCTAGATTTTGCCTGTAAATAACGTACCAGAATACTGTACTCTATTCAATGCATCACAGTTTTACATATCAGTAAACATTGTTAACGTGGGTTCTAAAAGCTTGTTCGTAAACCATACCAGATATACCATAGAAGAGTTCAAGAAGAAGCAATCCCATTGGTTATTAATTCTCGCGCCAGATTCAAGTTACAGAACCTAAACAATTGAACATATAACGGCGGATTTCCATGACTTTTGAAATTTTTTTGCGTTTAAATGTTTAGAGATTTACAAATTAGCTTTTACATGTCGAAAATGAGAGATCTAGAAACACTTCTAAAGGGAGAACAGAACTTCCAAAAGGACGGTTGGACACCTTAATAAATGTCAACATGCAGTTCACACTCGTGATAAACCGTTTCACAGTTCTGTATGTGGCTGTAAGACTACCCAAAAGGTTAATTTGATAAACCATAAACTCCCACATACCGGGCACAAACTGTTTAATTGTGCTGAATGTGACTACAAGCCTACTAAGAAACAGAATTTAGTAAGACATAAATTCCAATATACTGATGACAAACGGTTTCATTGTTCCAAATGTGAGTACAAGACTGATACCAGAAATAATTTACTAAGTATAAGCATTTGCATACTGCTGATTAACTATTTTATTTAACTTAGTGATAAAGATATTATAATTATATACAATTACTATTGTAATAGTTGTTATTGTAATCATAAGATTAAAAGGAAAAACGAATATAAAACCATTTTAATACACAAAAAAGATTGCTGTATTAAGCGGAAGTCAGCGTAAAAATTCATTTCGTTTTCCTAAAAATTCAATGGTATAAAGGACTTAAATTTTGCACACAAGTATTTAATTTTAATTTGTATCTAATGTTAGTCCTATTGCAATATTTTCAATAGAACGCGCTGTTTGCACGTTACAATTTCAAAAAATTTTTGAATCATATTTTCTAAGATGACTCTTGTTGGAAGTTCTGTCCTCCATCAAAAAGTCTCCTTCCAGGTGTCTTCCTTTTCGATACGTAAAAGCAAATGTGTAAATCTCTAAACATTTAATAACAAAAATTTCCAAAAATGAAAAAAAACCGTTCAATGTTCAATTGTTTAGTAGATTCGGTAAGTTAAATCTGGTGCGAGAATTAATAACCACTGAGATTGCTTCTTGAACTCTTCTATGCTACATCAGGTTTACGAACACGCGTGCTAAAACGGTTCAAGTAACAGAATCAAATATCAACGATAGCAAACAGACTGTAAATATAAAATATGTAAGAGATGTAATAGAATAACAAGACATCACAAAAATGCTAATTAATACTAAACACGAAATCTCCAAGCCAGCAGATAAGGAAATAGAAGAAATGAGTCAACCTAAACCGCTAACAATGAACGTTGGAATGGAAGAATTATCTGAACTATCCAGTTACTCCTTAAAATTCCTATCTAACGAAATTGTCGGAGTCGAACATAAGAGAGCAACCTATAGTACACAGATAGTGACGAAAAAGGATGTAGAGGTAGTACAAATATGGTTACATAAGTACATATGTCGCAAGATGAAAACATAAATCCAACTTGGAGATTCAATTTTCTAGATGTCTAATTTCCATCATTCATGAGGTTTCTTCGCATTGAAAATATGTACTCCATTATGGATAATTAAAAATTATGAATGTTCCTTTGCTGAAACATATAAACTATTTTTTCCCTTTTCAGTAGACATTATAAAGTACGTGCTGAAGTTTTCAAAAAAAGATCAATAATGTCAATTTTGTGTCTTTCAGATGGAAACTATTGAATAAGTGTTGAACATATGTGTATATTAAATCAAAATGTATGGAGCTGTTGTACTTTCCACGATATAAGCAATATTAATGTAGTATGCAGCAATTTTTCAGTAAGATCTGTAACGTCTTGTTTCTGTAAGCTAACCTTTTCTTAAAAAAAGGCAGTTATTTTCATTTGTCAACAATTCCAAATTTTCATTTGTTTACATGCCCGCTTTTACGTATAAATAAAGGATTTGAATGTTATATCGCGTATTTCACTGTGACTGGATTCTTGGAGGCAAAATAAATTCGACTCATAATATTTATTAGTTCCTAATTTTCTCCAATGCATCATTCATTTCATCCTAAAATCTTCATCAAAGAATAGGATTCACAAAATTCAAAAACTCTTGAGAACTTTATTAGATACCTCCAGATATACTTTGAAGACGTGAACCCTGAAAATTGTGACCCGCAGAAAAATAGAAATATTCGAAATATGGCTCTATATAAGTTACGAGCATCCTACACGGAGCATTGTACGATTGTTTTAATTCATAAGGTATCGAATATCAACACCTGATTCTCAATAAAAATAAAACCAGTCCATATAAATCCGGTATTTTGCCCACATTTCCAGCAAGGGAGTAGACGCACTAAAAAAATTCAGAAAGTTAACGAATGTAATCTCTGAGTAAATCAAATAAAACAGAATAGATCAAAGATTGGATGAAGCCACCATCACAGCTTGAGCCAGAGAAAGTCGTGGAGACACAATATGTGCAACCGAATATAAATGTAACCCACGAGTGTTATAAAATTGGACATTAAGCAGATTTTTTTCAAATTTCAAATAAGTATTTAAGTTTAAAAAAATGAAGCAGTATTGTAGTACGTCAGAAGACATAAAAAGCATTTATTACATTATTATCAATATAGCGATAGAAAACTATCGACGGAATAAATATATTACAATTACGATCCATCTCTAGCACAATATTTTATATAACGAAATTTATTTTCATTTCACATAATTGTAATAAATTTATTGACTCTCAAGTCTTTCAAAGCTCGATAAGTGAATTTATATCATAATTTAAACATGCAATATTAAAAATGAAATATTGAAATGCAATGGAATTTGTACAGCAATCCTCAAATCAGCACAATATGATCAACAGTCATGACGAATGATTGACCGGTGTGATTGATTTCCTGCGTAATAATCTTTAAATATTTACAAAATCATTTAACAATAAAATGATAATAAAAAAACTGGAGAAATATTATCAAAAGCAAAACACTTACGTTCTATGTATTAATTTCTGCATTCTCATTTTGCTTGAAAATTCGTTGACTATTCTACTTAATTGTTATCAACTTGCTGTGGAGGGGCAGCCGCACTTCCATAATTATAACCAGCATAACCGCCATATTGACCAGCTTGGGGAGCAGCTGGTTGACCTGCTCCATAATAACCTATAAATATTATACATTAGTTATGACAAATTTTAAAAAGTGCGCCGGTGCGTGGTCTATATTGTTACCTCCTTGTGCCTGATAAGCTCCGTAAGGTTGCTGGTAAGCTCCGGGAGTTGCTGATTGTGTTGCTGTTGCCAGACCTGGCACTGGGCCTGCTGCTGTAGCTCCAGTAGCAGGACCACTGGCACCCTAAAAGTTATAGTACAATTTTGATCTATCTGATTATCTACCACGAAAATATTGCATTCGTCGCGTATTAGGTTGAAAATTTAAGATTGCATAAAGCTGATAGGTAATCTTTAATAATATGGCATATAGCAAATTGTGTATATAGCATAATATGGTCTATATTCTATCAATCCGGAGTTTTCACTTAAGAACATAGTCTTAAGAACGGGGGACATAGTCTTTGATTTATTTTTCTGATGTAAGACATCAACAATACGCCTAGTTATGTTAGTGAACATCAAAGAAATTTTGTGAACCAACTAAATTTCATATGCAGAATCATTGAAAATATTGTAAAAGATCTCTGGTAAATTAGTTTTATTCAACACTCAAGCATTCGAATGATACAAAGCATGGCCGAGAAATGTGGGAAGATTTCCCTTGTTCCGGTGGCCCTTCAATAACTTCAACATAAAAACAGGAGCGAAGTGAACAAAATGGTAATGAAAAATCGTTATGTAGTTTGCGAGAGATGGACCTGCACTTCAACATTTCACATGAAAACACACAACTAAAGAGTGTAGACATCACACATGTAGACTTGACGAAAATCTGTCATGACAACACCGCCACCAAAACCGAGTAAACTAATAATTTATTATCCAAATAGTATTTCCCATTTAGCTTGTATTTACAGCATTTCCAATATTAGACATGTTAATTCCATCTTAACAAAAGCGCTAAATAGAGAATTTGGTGGATATGTAGAACTTAAATTCACTTTTCACAATATAATTCACTCACAATTTTCACTTTCCACAATTTTCAGACTAACATTGACATTTTTCTTAAATCTGAAATTATTTCGAGTCCAAAATTTAATAATTTACCTTATTTTTCATCTGCGCTTCAATAGCTTCCGCTTCTTTAATTTTGCCCATACTTCTATAGTATTCGGCCCATTGAGCGGAATAATCGGGCTGAGACCCATTTGCTGCTGCAGCACCGGATGGCGCACCAGCAGTTACTGATCCTCCAGCTGGTGGAGCAGAGGCACCACCTGTTGGAGCAGGTCCGGGAGCTGTAGTAGGACCAGGTTGTCCGGCTGAAGTACCAGCTGCAGGAGGAGCTGCAGGGTTTTTAGCTTTCGCCTGTGGTTGCAAAGAACCAATTGTTAGTTTTCGAACAATTCAAAATTTTAAAACGATCAATATTGATGCTCACATGATGCTAAGAAGGCACACACGCGTAAAAAAATGGACATGGTAATCAATAAGCCGTCTGAAATGTGGAAAATGATAAGATCACAAACAAGTAAACAAAAGTCAACCAATCTAGATGTTGAACATTTCCAGGAATTCTTTATAGATAACCTCGCAAGCAGACAGAAAAACTCCTTGGACCCCGAATGTGATAAATTTGTGCTTTAACAAGGACACCTTTCCTCACGAACTTATAATATGTAGAGTGATACCAATACACAAAAATGGTGACATAAATATAAGTTGAAAACTTCAGACCAATATCAATAACACCTCTATTGTCAAAAAATTTCAAAACTGCTATTAAGACAAGAATGATGAAATTTTTGGGGAACGACATATACAAATCCCAATTAGGTTTCATGCCACAGGTCAACCATACAAACAGTTACAGCATTAATTGAGGAGATAAAAGAATCGTTTGAGAAGAAATCCGAATTCTATGCAGTTTTCGTTGATTTAAGTAAGGCTTTCGACACAATATCACATAGCAAACTCATAGATAAACTAGAGTACTACGGGATTAGAAACCTGCCACTCTCAGTCCTACAATCGTTTCTAACACACATAAGTCAAATCATATCATTAGACGGGAAATCTTCTAAACCAAGAATAACAAAATATGGGATACCACAAGGCTCGATAATGGGACCTCTGCGATTTATAACATATATCAACGATTTCCCGATAAACACGCAAATCTCTGATGTTTTTTGTATGCTAATGATACATTATTTGTAGCTAACAATGAAGCATACATTCTGCATGCCGAAGTCTCATCTAAGCAATGGTTTACAGCAAACGGTCTAATCATCAATGAAAACAAAACCGAAAAAATGAAATTCGATATAAAAGCTCTCACTAATAGTAGCGTGAAATTTCTTGGCATCTATGTACAAGCCAACCTCACCTGGTCCGCGCATGTCGAACACGTGAGTCCGAAGTAGCAAAAAACCTATACCTACTACGCAAAATACGCGATTACATCACCCCGGATGCAGTACTAGCTGTCTACTATGCTCACGTCCAATTCATTATTTCCTATGGATTAATAATCTGGGGAAGCTCACAAGAATCCATAAGAATTTTCTAGCTACAAAAGCGCGCTGTCCGAATTCTTGTCGGGCTGACTGGTCGGGAGACGTGCAGGACGCACTTCAGAAACCTTGGCAGACTGACATTACCCAGCCTGTATGTACTCCAGTGCCTACAGTATATAAAACAAAGACAAAAAACCTATTCATGTCAGAAAAACGTCCATAACTACGGAACACGAAGAAGAGATGACATTGCATCTCACCAAACAGACTACAAAAAATTATTAACTCATTTGAACATGCAGCTAGCACATTGTTTAATACACTACCGAAGGAGATAAGAAGCGTAAACACTCGAAAATTTAAACAAAAATTAACTCAAGTGCTGTTGAATCACGAACTATATGATCATAGAGACCCCTTTAAAGTGTGATCGGACTCATATTACTCATAACCTAAGAGCCTTGCGCAATTATTGAAGTTTTCTTTTCGTTTTTTGACCTTCCGCTCTCTTTCTTATCTTTCCTCCACATTATGTACGTATTTTTAAATAGTATTTTAGTATTTTTAAGTTTTATTTTAATATATATTTGAAGTTCTTAGTATCTTGTAGTATTTTTTATGCTTCACGTTGAAAAATAAAAATTGAAATTATTATTTAAATCAACAATTTTATACAAATATACGAGTTGACAAATTTTAGTGCGTACTGCCACAGACATATTGTAGCGTATACAAATAATGTACCAGAAAACATTCTTCGGGTTTAGTATTGCTTAACTGCTGTGCTTTTAGAATATGAAGCAAACGTGCTGCTGTCTCGTCAATGAAAAAGCCAATATGAAATTGTTCGTTTAATGTGCCTGAATAAATTTTGTCAATAGTACTTAACTGTTCAAAGAGGTTATGAAGGAATACTGTCAGCACGTCCAGGAACCGGCAGAGCAAAAAAGACTAGTGAAACCCAAAGGTCACTATGAGAAAAATCACTCTTGAGAGCGGCATTAACAGCAATTCGGTGCCACAAATGGCTACAAAGGAGTTTAGTAAATCTGTATAAGCTTCAAAAAGTTCATCATCTCACAGACGAAAAGAAAAGTGTGTCATTCCATCAATGCCACCATCCCACCATCCAGCGTCAGAGGAGGGAGCGAATCCTCTTCACCAAAGATACGCTAATCTAACGCGCAACCGCGAAAACGATAAGATCTGGTCCGCTGATGCTTTTAGAGCCTCGACAATCGTTGAATACCGACAAAATCTGCAGTAGGTCATGATTTGGGAAGGAAATTGCGCCATCGGCAAGACACAACTTCCTTTTGCTTTCGTCGGATCTCAATGTGGACTAGAGTGTATGATTGCTTTTGTAGTCAAAACCTATGCTAAAACAGCATAAAACTATGCGAGTCGCTGAAACAATAGTAACACCGAGAATTAGGTGGTCAGTTCGAAAATTGCGCCAGCGATAACACAAAGTTTATTTTACTCTCGCCATCTCAATGCAATGCAATGGACTACAGCATATGATCGCTTTTAGAGTTCAAGTCCGGTGCTAACCGCTACAAAAGTTTGAACCAATAGTAGCCAGGAAAATAAGGTTGTCACTTCGAAAATGTATGTCTACTTCATGCTCATATTATTAACATTGCTGTTTTATTAAATTTCTTTTGCTTAATAAAATTACATTAAAAATATTTGTCAACGTTATTTTTTGTCACCCTTTAATTAAAATCATATCTCATAAAGTTGAAACAAAAATAGGAACATGCGAAAACAAAAACCAACCTGTTGTTCAATCATTTCAGCTTCACGATGCATACCCAAACTTCTATAATATTCTGCCCATTGTAACGAATAATCTGGCTGTCCGGGTGCAGCTTGCCCACCAGGCGCTCCAGGAACGCCTGGAGCTCCTCCCATATGTGGACCCCCCATTGGTGGCTCGCCTTGCGGTTGGCCCCAACCCTGTTGCTGTGGATAACCACCGCCAGCACCCCCAGCTGGACCTCCAGGGCCCGGCATACCCCACCCTTGAGCGTTATAACCGCCTCCAGCCATACCAGGATATGCCTAATAGTTAAAAACAAAAATGTTTATCATCGCATCGCAACCTTACAGAAACTTAATCATTTAAAAATGTGGTCGAAAAAAGGATAAATTTAGTATAAATTATAACTTTAGTATAGTAATAAATTTATGATAAATTTCATTAATACATATATTACCCTCATCAGGTTACAAAATGACATAATTTCTGCTATAATTTTAGGAACAGATTACGCACAAAATTTTACAATACTTCATTGTACAACATATTACAAATTACTAAAAATTTCAAATGTTGTACGATTGAAGAAGAAATTATGTCACCTTTTTCATTATCTAGTAAATTTGATCCTTCCTCCAATGATGTTGATGCAGGGTTGGAAAAAAATCAGATTTCTTAAAATAATCGAAAAAATAGTTTTTTTCGATTTTAATAATTACTTTTAATCTGAATGACATAATAAAACCATGTGGAATGTAAAAATAGTAGAATGTTAACCTCATTACAATAAATTAAAGTGGATTAAATTAATGAAATGTTACAATGTGTTCTTTTTTACTACCGATTTTAACAGCTGATTGTTCAAAAGATAACTCAATTCTTCATGCGATTTGATCAATGTTGGATTCAAGTAAGACTACTCAATTAAGCTCAAATGTAAATCTTAGAAAAAAAGTTGACAATATTACATTTGTAACACGTACGTCCGAATCAAAGAAAAAAGAAATAGATAAGCAACTTGCGAGTGTTGTTTGCTACAAATACAAGCTTCAAATTTGAGAACATGCTGAAGTAAGAAATCTATTAGAACTCTTAAGACCAGGTTACAATCCACCTAACAGAAAAACTGTAAGTTCAACTTTGCTTGAAGAAATTCATAACGAAGAGAGTAAAATGTTTTTCTGATCTAGATGGCAAATCAACTTGTTTGTCTATTGATGGGTGGTCAAATGCACACAATGAACCTACAATTTGTGCTACATTAATAACTGAACAGGATGTTTCATATTTGGATGAATCATCCATTTCTCATCCACAATCTCGCTTCTAGTGAAGGTATTTAAAGTTAAATTTATACCATAACTACTCTCTATCTTTAGTATTTAAAATAATTGAGAAAAGTAATTTATAAACATAATTTTTTAAAATTTGATTTAAATAAAGATTTTTTTAATAATTTGATTTATATCGTAATTGAAATCAAGCCAACCCTGGTTAAAAACATTTTTCCACAATATAGTCCAGTCAAATTCAATCGAAAAATAATCGTGTGAAAAAATCCGGAACTTTGAAACTTGATATTCGTTGGCATCTGCTATATAACGCCCTACTTGGAAGAGGAGTATCTACTGTATAAAATACTAATAAGTCTTTCAAGGCTGAGCAGGAGAAACAGCTTTGATATATTGTAGAGCAGACACAACGAATAACTGCAAAGTTCCAAAACCAGAGATTTTTTTCTCGCTTAAGGCGTCTAATTTCACTGGAAGTAAATTTCAATCGTTGATATAAACTTACTGTTGGCAAATTAGAAGGTGGTGCGCCACCTCCGGCTGGCATAAATGTGATTGGAATTTGGATTTTATCACTAATTAGTCTTTTAGCCGTTTCAAGCTGATCGGGTTCACCTCTGATCGTAAATATTTTATCACCATTTGGATTTGCCGGCGCTCGCCGATCGAGTTCGCAATGTGCACCAGATTGTTGATTGATTTGTTTTATCTGTTCGCCACCTATAGGAAATATTATTTTTTTACAATGCTATAAAAATCAAATTAATGTAGAAAAATAATGAAAAAGGAACTAAAGGATATGAGTCTGTAGAAACCCACAAAGACAATTTTGTAACAAATTACATTAATTTGGTAAACATCTTTACTTTGCGTAGAATGTATGTAACCAAGTTTTAGCACGAGACTAAAGACCACAAAAGAGAAAATTTCAAGAAAAGCATGGCACTAAAGTTATAAATAAACTTACCTCTACCAATAATAACACCACATTTCGAGGCCGGTACAGAAAATGAACATTCTGTTATCATTGCTCCACCCCCCATACCTGCACCCATCGCACCCCTACCATCATCCCAAGCGCCCCCGCCACCATATTCACCATTACGCCCGCCAGCGTTACGATCAAATCTTTCACCGCCTCTCGGTCGGCCGCCTACTCCACCATTACGACCACCTTCTCCACCATTGCCATCGCGTCTTACTACACTGTCGATTAATTCTTCAATTCGCATGCGCGCCTAATCGAATTATATATTTCATTATGTATAAAGCACATAGCCGATCGAGAATTGTTTTACTCTGTATATATTTCGAACAAAGATAATAACTTCACTAGATTTGTACAATCATTGCCAATTTATATTCTTTATATAATATATTTTGACACAGAAATTAAGTAAATCTAAGTTGCAAATGATACAAAAAGACGTAATGAGCGTCCTGACACTGTTAAATGATAGTACCTAAACGATTCTCGACCGATAATAAAATGTTTTAAAATATGTAACTAAATCCCTAGAACGTTTTCAACAAAATTCAAATACCTGCTCTACATTTTGTGGTTTTCCTGATATGTAACATATCCTTTCACCAGGGACATCATCCCTTAATTGTTGGAATTGGACTCGAGCTCCTGTTTCAGCTTGAATTTTCTTAATCATATCACCACCTTTACCTATTACGACACCTACGGCGGCACGGGGTACTAATACTTCGACATCACCTCCTAAACAATTAAGAATTTCTATAATCAAGTACTTAAAAACTTTTTTAGAATAATAGTTTTAATACAAATTCTTTTTGATACTTCGACAACACCTCCTAAACAATTAAGAATTTCTATAATCAAGAACATAAAAACCTTGTTAGAATAATAGTTTTAATACAAATTATTTTTGCAAAAAAGATATAAGAAAATATTTCTGGTTTGATAAATCTGTTAAAACAATTTTGTCAGTGTGTCTGAAATAATATTGTGTATAGTAATAATATAATATAAAATTAAATAATTTTTAATTTTTACAAAAATAAAAAATATTTTAAGTTTATATAATTTTTGAATTTACCTGGGCCACCTCCTGCTGCACCTCCATACCCTCCTTCATTATTAAAATCTTGATTTCTATTGCGGGCGCCACCTCCGCCACGATTATATGCTTGAATTTCTTTCTCAGCTATTAAATCATATACCAATTGTTTCGCATATTCAACCTAATAAGATAAAAACATATTCAAAGCACAGTTCCTTAAAAACACAGTTACAATGAAGCCCCATTTTTCATTCACAAGAGCGGTACAAATCACCGCAGCCAAATTGTAAATTTTTATTGAAAATCTGAAAACATTTAGAATACCGAATCTGCGCGTAAATGCACTGCACATCGAATTAAAAAAAAGTTGTATTTTATTCTATAAAATTATCCTTCTATTTGAGACCACACACATACGAAAGCAATTCACTGCAAGAGAAAATTACTGCAAAAAATTATTGATGGTTAAAAAGATGATGGTCCACCGCTAAAGTGTTTTGATTTAATCAAAATTGAAGACGATATTGTTTCTGCCTAGTGGAAGACTTCAATGGTGCAAAATACAAGAAGAAACTATCATAGAAAAAAGCCATATTTCTATTTCTGAAATGAATATTTCTTTGAATTTCTCAGAAAATAGCCCATCTTCAAACTTTTAGAGTTCACCGATGCCAGTGTTTACAAAGGTATTAATGTGATCTTTATTAAATAATTCATGCTGACTTCGATTTACCGACAAGTCAAAAAACATCATTCTATAACAATAACATTAATTATAGTCCTTTATTTACCAAAATGTACAAACCGCTAACGGTAGATCTTAAGTAGATCACTATAGCAAAGGTGCTGCCAGCAATCAAGAAGTGCAAAAATGGTGAAGCTCCAGGTATTGACAATATACCTGCAGAAGCACTGAGGAGCGACGCTAACCGGACAGCAGAAATGATGCTCCAACTACTAAACCAAGTGTAGAACACCGAAGTATTCTATGGATGGAAGATTAAGAAAGGAGCAAGCTGGATTCAGAGAGAGCAGATGCTGTACAGACCAAATCAACACCCTAAGAATAATAAGAGGAGCAAACGCTTGAATATCAGTCGCCCCTATAACTGCCGTTTGTCGATTTTGAAAATGCCTTTGACAGCATAGACGGAAATAATCTGTGGTCAGCGCTAAGAAATTACGTCCCAAAAAAATAGCACGCCTAATTAAGCCAATGTACAGTGGATACAATACAAGGGACAAGTGCTTCACGAGAGAGAACTTTCTGATGCATTTGATATAAAAAGTGGAGTAAAGCAAGGGTGCTTTCTCTCGCCTGTTCTATTCATAGTAGCGCCGGACCAAATAAAGTAGTGGCCGATGGAGCTAAGGGAATCCAGTGTGACTCACGGAGATTAGAAGACCTAGACCTTGCAGACGATATCTGCCTCCTTACCCAGACCGAGATGTGCAGACCAAACTGGACACTTTAGAAACTGAAGCAGCGAAAATTGGCCTCAAGATCAACAGACCAAAAACAAAAGATCTACGAGTTAATCCCACCAAGAATGATCGAATCTTCTGCTATCTAGGGAGCGTAATTTCAAATGGCCAAGTTCTGGACCACAATCAAATCCATAGCAAAAAATAGAATCCGCTGGAAAGCACTTACAGATGCCCTATGCTCCTTGGAGGAGTACTAAAGAAAATAACGAATAACTAGAGCTACGAAGTATCCATCTGGGCACACTCCTTCCTTTAACCTTTCCTAGTAATTTGTAGCAGTCCTTGTCCTTCAGCAAGGGTCAAATATTCGAAGATCCTCCGTTTGGTCATGTTAATGATTTTCAACTATTGGCCCGTTTGTACATGATAAAAACTGTGTCCATGAAATTCTTAATGTTCGATTCAAATCTGTACGAAGCAGCAAGGGCCTTACGTCACGGTATCCTTAGTTTTTTGTTCAACTCGTAAAATTTGAATAACTATGGTGAAAGGTTCTGAATGTATCAATTCTGTGCCACGTGAATAATCCCCGTCAAAAGTTGGCCTTGTAGTGGACATGCCTCAGTAAGTACCATAATAATTTTTTTTAATCTGACTATTCCGAACTATTGATCTACTTATGGCATTGCCTTGGCCAATGTTTGTGGATCTTTAAAATATTTTCCCAATTCTATGTACTTCCTGTCGGTCCTTTGCGTTTTATACGGGGTATCTGGTACATACTTCGCATGATTTCGAAATACCTGGGGCATAATACAAACTATATGACTCACATCAATACCTATCCATTTCAATATTGAAACCCGTTTATCATGTTTCATGTCTCAACAACGTTGAAATCGTTCGACCCTGTGCCTGCACTCTGATAATGAAATTGTACAGTTGCCATTTACATTTCCAACGTCAAAACAACTAGCTTCAGCGGTGTCATCTTTGGCGATATTTGCGTTGAAATCTCCCATCATCATAAAGATTTCAATTTTGTGCAAAATATTCTTTAGTTGTGAGACATTAAATATTCTTCAACTTTGTTGATATTCTTACCTAGCGTGGCCACATTAATTTGTACGACATGCGCTTAATGTATTTACCGGTATCAGTATTATTCTTTCGAACATGTTTCTGCTCATGAAGGGTCCAGAAGTTCCACTTCCACAAATTTTATAATGTATCCTCGCAACTTTTCAAATATTTAATCAGGAGAAACCTGATTAAAGTTTTACGTTTTAAGTTTAAGTATCACTCTTGTAGGTTTTGTTTATAGGGGTATCTGATCGACAGTCGTAAATAGCATAAAATTGATCTCGCGAGCTAAAATATAAATATTACCTAGATATAAAATAAATTTCTTTGCATACTTTTTGTGGTTCTCCTGTAATTCGCAAAGGTTTCTCCTGTTCCGGATTAGGTCCTTCCTGAATCACTACCATTTTTGCACCGCTACGTTCCTGTAACTGTTTAATTGTTTCACCACCTTTGCCAATAATCAGACCAACTTTTGGACCAGGAATCATAATTTCGATAAAATTTCGTCCAGCGGGACCACCGCCAACACCACCAGTAGCTCCCATATTATTCATTCCTGGAAATGAATTAAGAAATCCAACATATAGTTTTTCCACACTACACATACTTCAAAATTTGTAGTTTTAGTAGATTATTGTCTAGTAGAATAAAGCATTAGCATTGTTAAAATGCATGCAAAAGTTTGTTTATAATTGTTACTAATATACATAAATATCATGTGTCATAATAAGCATAGTACAAGTGTTTGCGTTATTAAATATTAAATTAAAAATGGGTAATTAAAAATGTTTATGTAAGATATATCTTGATAGATACTAAACTAGACAATTTATTGAAATAAAATCTTATTGGTAAGAATAAAAAAGTAACGAGTACATAACATCTAGAAACACATTTACTTTCTGTAATACTGCTTCAGCAATTTAAGCAGTTCAAATATAAGAAATTCACTTCAAATGTGTTTAAAGTTGTACTTTAAGGCTATTAAAAAAAGTCTAAAATGCATTAATAATCAATTGCTTTTCAAGTTTTTTTAGTTTGCTATCTAAGATAATAGGACGTACAGTACAGACAGAAAGTTTGAGGCAGGTTACAAACTTATATGACTATGACCACGTTACACACACATTTTCACTTAAAAATATGATCCAATACGTTTTTTTCTGACTATATGAGCAATCTCTAGCAGTTTATTATATAAAGAAGTGTTCAAACATGTTTAGATGTGTACATAAGTTTAGATTCTGTTCACGTTATTTTTTAATAACTAAACAAGTCACGTTTCATACACTCCCTATTTCATTTTTAATAAATATGGTTAGTTCAATTCAGTGTTTCTAGAATTATATATTAATATTTAGTTACATAACTCTGTTAAAAAAATTGAAAATTAAAAATTCGATTCTTTTAGTGCCTGTAAAGTTCTTTAAAAAAATAATTTTAAGCCTTTTTATTTTCGGTAAATTGTTTTAAATTATATAAGCGCGTTAAAGTTGGTTAGAAAGGGGTAAAAGAAAAGAATTGAGCATTGTTGAACGAGAAAGGATTCTTGTGTACTTCTGAATAGAGTTACTATCAAATACAAATTTCTCAAAAATTGAAGATATCAAGATGGTGTGTACAAAAGACGTTGCAAAGATTTAAAGAAGCTGGCAATCATTAAAGGAAAAACAACACTGGCCTATCTAAAAAAAAAAAAAAAAACTAAAATGACAGGATAGAGAAATAAAAAAGATAGTCTTGTCCAATAGAAGATTTATAGCTGAAAAAATTAGATCCGTGTACAATCAATACAATGACGTCCAAATTTCCACTTCAAGTATTAAAGACCGGCTGAAGAAATTTGGATTGTATGGTCGAGTTGCTGCACGTAAACCTTTGTTAGGGCTAATTAATGAGACAAAAAGAATAAATTGGGCTTTAAAGCATCGAAACTGGACAATTACACAGTGGAAAAATGTCCTGTGGACAGGCGAATCAAAGTTTGAGCTGTTTGGATCAAAACGTCGAGTTTTTCTTAGAAGATTTCCTGGTGAACGGTATTCTGTACAATGTTTAACTGTTTACTGTTAAACTTGGAGGTGAATCAATAACTGTTTGGGGATGTTTTGGCGAAAAAAAAACCTCGGTATTTTACGTAAAATAGAAGGAATTACCACCAAAGAAATTTAGAGACACCAAGCATTAATAACATCAGGTGAGCGATTATTTGCTGGCCAGTACACGTTTATGTGTGATAACGATCCCCAACATACGAGTAAGATCGTAAAAAGTTATTTGTAATGACTGGAATGAAATAAGTATTGGAATTAATGAAATGGCCACCACAATCCCCAGACCTCAACCCTATTGAATCATTGTGGGAAGATTTCATAGAAAATGCATGAACAGTAGCTATCTTCTACTCAAACCCTCTGGAACGGTTTGCAAATAGAATGGAAGCAATACATCTGTAAACATTACAAAAATTAGTAAATCGCGAATCCGGTAAGCTGGTATCAAATGTCGAGGAGGATATTTTAACGAATCAAAACTTTAAATAGTATTTTATTTTTGATAGTTATTATATATTAGATTATTCATAGTTTTCGATTATATGACAAATAAAGCTTAATTTATGTAAAACAAATATTAAAAATTACTGGAAAACTCAAATATTATAGTTATTAGCTTATTTCCAAAATGTTAATAACCTGCCTGAAACTTACTGTCGTGGTGTAAGTGCCCAGCTATTATTCACATCGCCTCAAATTTAGAGTTTTCAGGGGTTCGACATGGCAATAGAATGTTTCAAAAACATTGTTAAAGCAATTTTGAAGTGGTAGAAGTCCATAAAACGGATTTACTACTTATGCTCCTTTCAGCATCATATTCCATATGGTCCGAAACGGACTTTCGCATAGACAAAGGACAATTCTTTTATAGTTATATCCAAAACACCGATCAAAACTGGCCAGATTTTTTGGAGACACTATAGGAATGCAGATGATCTCTGAAGGTCCAAATAACACGTTGCTTTGAGTCAGATTAGAGCTTAATACGTCACTGTCAAAAAATTTCATATCTGTCATACTAAGCACGTACAGTACTAGCTGTGTTTCCATACCGATCTCGACTATTATCCAAATAAACTATTTAGCTAATGAAGAGTTGAGTTGGCTCAACATTAAATTACTAGTTATAACGTACAATAATCAACATTTATATAGCAAATTTCCCACTTTCTGCATATGAAAGCTAAGAGTACAGTTCCGATCAGCAATTTTTTATGTAATTAACCAAAAAACGTACCTATAATAACATTATATTAAAAAAATAGTTGCTGTTAACATTTTGATGATTAGAAACCTTCCACCGATAATTCGCTATTAATATAAGAGTTAACAAATAGGATAGAGGAAAACATTCGAAAGTGTTAATAGTTGTGAGATCAATACAGAAACTACATAAAAATAAATCTAGAACTACAAATATAACATTAGTCAAATGAAACAACTACAAATTAATTAATTAACGTATAATGTAATTTGCCACTTTATTCCTACAATTAAATTTGAATAGTATTTATTATATTGACTACATTGTACACGAAAATTTAAAGAAACTTCTAAAAACTGCATGGAAATTTAGTTTACATGGTAGCTCGTACATTAATATATTTATGTGCTATCACTATGCGAATATTAATTTAATTGACTTTGCACGCCATTGTATTTAATAACAATTTCTGGTTTGTGTATAGCTAATAGGATAAGATCATTTGAAAAAATTAATCTTTTGAATCAAAAAGAATTCCTTTATAGATGTCGGTTGGGCGTTTCATAGTTTCATTTCTTTATCCAGAATTAGAAACCATAGAGTTAAATCAATCTCTAGCAGTTCAAACACATAACTAGTATCTGTAGAATGCGACTAATGCTTAAATTATTCGATTTTTTTAATCGTAAGATTTGATATATTGGGAAATCGTTCGTGGCAGATTTATCCATGTATAAAATTGTACCGATTCTATGTTATTTTGAATCCGCTATGTTCGTGGGTCAAAAAATTTTCAAGAATAAAAGGGCGCAAATTTTTGTGTTTCAAATAAAATCGAAGGACTCTTTAAATGCATTACACAAAAATTTGTTGGATAATGTCCTATCAATAGTTTAAGATACAACTAAGCATTTCTTAAATCTTAATAAGCGTGGCAGTAACAATGAAAGAAATTCCATTATGTTCAAGATTATAATGCACAATACGTATGCATAATTTGAGTCTATTGAGAAAATAAAAACGAGGATTTCGAACACCCTGAATCTAGAAGCAAAGTACATTCCCTGCGCAAAAATCTTGTACGGAGACAAACTTCTTGGTTTAATACCAGTGATATCAGGAAGAGATTTCGTTCTAAATACAAAGTTAAATACATATGAACAAAAACCAATGTCAATTAAAGACTAAAAATAAAAGAATTTAAGTGAAAAAGTAGTAATAATTAAGTAACATAAATTATAATTTAATGTGCTACTACGAACATTTTTGGATAAGATACGAATGTTAAGTATAAAATTTTAAAAAAAGTACGAAATTGTTAATTAAGGATAATCATGCAGGAGTTCGCAAATAATAATGATCATGCAGGCAGAAACAGGCGAGCGGACATACGGGGCAGGACGTTGGTAATCATTGAAGGCAGGCAAGCAGAATCACCGGTGTTTCTATTTGCGAAGTAGATACCTGTAAAATTATGACCTCCGCCGGCAGGCGGACCACCACCACCACCACCGGTAGTTACGCCGGGCGGTCCAAACGGATTGGGCGAATCACTCGGTCCGTCGGTGCCTGGGGGTAGGCCCTCGGTGCGACCACGTTGTTGTACGATGCTCGATATCATCTCTTTGGCGCGTGCAATAGCCTCGCGCGATCCACTCAACGAACAGATGCGTTCCTGTGTGCCGGCCGAATCAGGCGCCATTTGGATCTTGCATCCGGATTCAGCTTGAAGTCGAGTGATCTGCTCGCCACCGCGACCGATTACTGATGGATGATTATGAATAAATGTTACCGAGGATATGGGGAATCAATCAAAGGCATCAATATTGGACGGTAATAAATTTATAAGTTTAGATTATTAATATTGATTAGTTTGAATTCATGCAAACATATTGTAATGGATCTCGTTTCAAAAATGTTTACTGTTTACAATTTTATGCAAAGTATCAAAATATTAGAAATTATTATTTCATTATAATAAAATAACATTTTATTCCGAGTTTTATCTCTTCAATACTAATTTAGATTTGGTATTAAAAAAAATTCGCCATTCAATAAAAGAAAAATATTCAATACCGTCCATAATTGATGTCGTGATTTTAGTAAATAAATATATTTTCAATTGTATTAAAAGATATATACAAATATTGAAAGAAAATTTCAGATGTGAGATCTGTTTCTTAGATCACATATCAGAATTAACGCTATTTAATTCTGATTTTAATTTCACCCATAGTACAAGAAAAATTAAGAACTTTTAATGTCTGAATTGATGATGTAACAGTCACACAAGCGTTTATAAAAAGATTTAACAGGAGCTCAAGCCACAACCATAAGATCAATTACAAGTTTCAAGTAAAAAATTCGTGAAGTGATCTTCACCCCGTCTTTCATATACTGGAAATCCTACGTTTTGTTTTATCTTGCATAAAACAAAAGTGGAATCTTTTAATTTTGACTATCACCTTATAACTCGTCTATTAAATTCAATTTGCACAATAGCTTTTTAGGGTAAATTAATCAAAATTAGTCTAACCTATAAATCGCCTACCCATTAATCCCCAGGTTCCCATATTTGCTTACGGCGCGGACAGCTCCGCTGTCCTATTTGCCATGGCCTACCATCGATCTTGACTCTCTTTTCGACTAATGTTTGAAAGAGCAGCCTGGCGTGCGAAGCACGCCAGTCTGCCTTGGCCTTGTGAATTCGTCTATGCATGAATTCGCTTATCCACTAATTCCCTGGTCCCCATATTTGTCTACGTTGTCGCGGCCTGTTACCGTTTTTGACTTACATTTTCTCCACTGTCGTTTTTGAGTCAATTATTCCCGCGTCCGCTTTGCGCAAAATTGAAATCCCTGGGTTTTACGCATGTTCCCCAAGTTTTATATTTTTAACTTTCATGCTTAACAAAAATGTTTCAAATAAAATTGAATGAGCTTTTATAATAAAGTTTATTCAAGTATTCTATCTTTTATAGTTCCTGAGATATATCGAAAAGTTGGTAAAATTGCATAATAAAAGATACTATATACGATCAAAATTTCAGTGTTCTAGTTTTAAAACTGAATTTCTGAATAAACTGATCATTTTGAACCCCTCCCAAAATTATAATGTGCACCCGCCATTAATAACAACATTTATTCAATTAGAAAAGCATCAAGTTATGTCTTATAGTTCTCACATAACGTAAAATATTTTTTCCTGTAACTTTGCATATATGTGCTATTACTTAGGCCTTGACATTGCGAAATTTTAAGTTATTAAGGGTCATGAGTTAGACCCATGGTATCATGTTTAATAGAATTACAAGGGCTATTGAAATGTGTAAAAATATACAGGATGTTACTAAAAAGTTAAAAAATTTATTGCTCAAAATCAGTTCAGTATATTCAGTTGTTCGTATTGGTACAATTGAGGCTTCGTATATGTACATATGCTCCCCGAGTTTCATTTTTCAAACTTTCACAGGAACTGAGATATTTACAGTAGAAATGTTTTGTTCATATTACTCCGACAATAAGTCGTCCGTTTTTTTAAACTCACTTAATACCTTAAATATTAAAGGAGCTTTGGATACAAAAAATTTAAAAATAAATTACTGCGGAACTTTTCGAGAAAATGGACCGCAAAATTTTCAACAAAAAAACACCCTGCATATGTTTAATTGCGATTTTAGAAAACAATGTTTCAAATAAAATCGAAAGGGCTTTAGGTAGACTATAAAACAAAGTTTATTCGAATGTCCTACCTTTTATAGTTTTTAAGATATATTGAAAAATATTTTCAAACTTTGAAGGTGGTAACGTCGCGTTCTGTACAAGACAGACATCGGACTTCTTTTATTTCGACGCATAATACGAGCCACTATGCGTGCAAAATTTCTGCCTCCTAGTTTAGACACTGAATATTTTGTCAAAAAAATGGCGCATTTCCGCCATAATGAATTTATAAAAAATGAAAAAATCACTTTTGCGGGACAGTTATGTGTACTTATGTACCAAATTTCATGCAAATCGGTTCAATAGGTTAGGGTAATTCTTGAACGTGCAGCGATACGTACAGACACCGAGAAATACGACTTACTTTTAAATTTTTGAGCAAGAAAAAATTATGTTAAAAAATTTCTTTGTTGGAATATTGTTCCTTGGATCTCCTCTTCGAATTACATAGAAATGGTTTGCACTGATGTGAATACAAGAGACGTACTAAGGTGAAATAGAAAAAATTGACAAAACATGAATCCTATATCTTACCTTACCTCTATACGTATACGGTATATGAAAGATAAAAATCTATTGGGATATTCCTGGGTATGTATTGGGATAAACGTGGGCTTAATTCATATAAGGGATTATTTAAAAAAATAAGAAATCTACGTTCAGCCATCCCAGATATTAACAATTTTGAATTCTGCTAAAATAATCTAACTGCATTTGAAAATAATAACACATTCCTAGATTTGTAATATACTTATAGAAGTAAACGACGTTAATAACTTTTCAATAAGTGATTTGAAACTTATTTTAGTTTGAAAAAAGAAATAGTTCTGAAACGACTTTATTATATTAATAACCATAATTTTATTACTAAAGAAAAACTTGCAGAAAATATTATACTTAAAAAATGTTTTGAAAATTAAATCAGATAAAAAACTTAATTTAAAACTTAAACAATGGAAAACTAGAAATGTTTTCTCGAAGCCTTTTCCGATGTAATAAAAGAAAGCTATATATTTTCCTTGACAAGTAAGTACTCGTTACTTTTTATTTCATATTATTTTCATACAAATTCAAAACAAAATCACGTGAAATTGGATTAGTTTTAATCATATTGTTCAATAATTATAAAAAGAAAACATGCTTAAATACAAGAGCCGTTTTAACAGTCTCGACACAATAACAAAATTGCAATAACTGAAAAACAATAAGATGCAAAAAAACGATAGTACAACATAATAGGTATTTTCTAAATATTAAAAACCTACTAACCGAAATTCGAAATATTGAATTTCGGTTAGTACTCAATTGAATAATTTAAGAAGAAATGAAAAAAATGGAAATGGGTAGTTTTTAAATCTTCTTCCAAATTCAGCACTACTTTCTTCCATACAGCTTTAATTAAGCCTTTTAGTTGTATCTTGTAGAAAGTAGCTATTAGATAGTAATTTCTCGAATTTTTTTATTGCCATTATGTTACATGTCAATATATGCAATCTCCAACTTCATATGTTAACTCATTCTGCAGAACCAAGAGTATGCTCCAATTGAAACTTGGTCTTCCACATAACAGGCAGCCACTGCAGTGCACAACTAATTTACATTTTTTCCTACAATTCACTTTCAACGTTTCTCTTATATACACTTTCCTATTAATTACATTTTGTATTTTATTTTTTTTCAAAAATTATCAATTTTCCTGTATTAATTTTGTCTCAAAAAATGTTTGTTTAAAGTAAATTCCTGTGCGAGAAACAAATGCGGTCAAATTTGTAGCGGAACTGCATAGAAATTAAAGATAATGTTATAAACAATTTAGAATTCCACTCAAAAAACGAACTGAATTGCAGTATAGAATGTATAGAATTAAAGGGGTACTGATGCGTTCAAAGTATCGTTAACCAAGTGAGTACTTTCACAAAATTATTATCATCCCATTATTCAAATATTCCCTGTTTTTGTTCTCGATCATGCCTAAGTGCGCAGTTAAACAAAGCTTACCTTAAACCTAACTTAAATTTAATTGTACAATTAAAGCTAAATTGTACGATTATTTTATTTACCTGTTAAAAATTTTCATAAAACCTTGCATAGAAAAAGTAGGTTTCATAGTAGATACAATTCATAAATATCACAACATAATTAAATATGGAACAAAATCTTTGTAGTTATTTCAATTTGACTGTAATTTACTTTTTAAATATTAGTAAGTAAATAAAAAAAAAACTTAAAAGACTGAACAGACTCAAATAGACATATATAAAAACTTCAAACAGTGCTTAGTCTATTACTTCTTTTTTGAAATTTAAAACTTACTTAATCCGACCATTTTATCAGGTACTTTGATATCTTCATTAATTGGTCCTCCCATATTCATTACCATAGCCGGCTGCGGATTCGATCTTCCTCCACCCACTGGTGAATCTGGGCAGGCTAATTTTTTCGCATCAGGTTCTATAGTAGAATACATTAATAAATACCAAAAAAAGCATTCAATTTTAAATTATTTCAAACCCAGCACATTCAAGAGTACAATATTTATACAAGAATATGCATTTTGTTTAAGTTGAACATTGGGAAAGTTTAGCTCTTGTGTGGATTTTGTATCGAAATGAAGGCAGTATGAATAATATGTTTACAGGATAAACTTGAAGCTGGTAATGCCTTACCTAGGAGAGATAATTCCCGCGCGGTATATATTTCCTGACCTAAAACTTCAAAATTTCAGACAGATTTGCTCTTTAGTTATAGAAACTCTTTGCAAAATGAAGATTTGACATATAGTGATTTTCGTTTTGCCAAATTTACGCTCCATTCTCTCAAAAACGATTCAAGTAATTTTCTGTACCGGAAGATCTTTTAAATGGTAAGCGATATAGAAAGTTAGAAAAACTGACAATTAAACATAGGAATAATTGTATTTTGAAAAAAGTTAATATTTTCAATAAATTTCCTTGAAAGTTAGATGTTATAAAAGATCTATAAACTAACCTACATCTATAAAATACTGTTGTATATGGCAGACCCATCTTATAATTGTGTGAGGTTCATTTTAATTACGAGACTCCAACTGGCCAACAGGTGTACCCGATTATTAGCAGAAACAACAAGAATATATAGCCATAATATAATTTATAGATTAAGTTGGAATTAAGAAACTTGGAATTTATCTGAACACTAAAAATTGAATTATATTTTCTATGTATTTGGTTGTCTTCATCATCTGAGTAAAATCAAAATCTTTGAACCATTTTTTTAAGTACACAAAATAAATAAAAGTGCTTCAAGTTCAAAATACATCCTTCTTCCAATGATTCAAACTCATACGTAACAAAAGGGGACCTCCAAATAAGGATTTTGTAGATTCCCTACAACGTTCAAAGTGAGCTAATTTGGTTTTAAGGTAAATATACACTAATACTTTTATAACGAATAAATAAAATTTAAAGAGTTTAGCAGAAATAATTTTTTATACATAAGCACAATTAGATGTTTCATATATATGTATATATTTTGTTTTTCAATCGCTACTGAAATGAAACAACACGAATTTAAAACGCGTTTGAAAGGAGCTGCACTTTTAAAAGTTACTTATTGAAATTTTAAGCAAAGATGGCAAATAATCGATTCTAAAAATTGACACATCCATGTCAAATAAACGATTTATTAGTTAAATGAATATCATTAATTCATTAGTTGTTATATTCCTACTGAATATTGAAAAAATCAAATAAGATATTCAAGGCAAATAATATGAATTAAAACATACCTGAACTATCTTCAAGAGGTCGTTTGCTTCTATTGTCACTATTATTACCACCAGCAGGATTTATTTTCGCCGCAATCTAGAAACATCATAATAAATAAGCATTTATAAAAAAACGCGATTCCAATTCTAATTAAGAGTAAATATGAAAGAATTGTATTAAAGTAAAACGTGTTTCATTACAATATGACGTACCTGTTTCGCTCTTTGTAGAGCAGCCGCAAAAGCAGTGGACTGATTAAAATTTTGTTGTGGCGGAGCAACCGCTGAATATTCGGTCATTATTAGTACATTAATACAAATAGTACAGGAACAGAAAAATTTGCACAAAATATGGTTTTTTCACAAGTTTTTCAGCAGTTAATATAACAGAGATTAACAGCAGGTAGCGGATAGGACGAAAGCGTTGATGTTAGGAACTTTATTGCTGCCAACATCAAAATGGTTGCTGATTTTAGTTCCAAAAATATTGTTTCAAGTATTTTATACCACTTTATATTTCAAATAATAAAACAACTTACTAATTGTAAAATACATATGTAATATACGCACAATAATAATATGTATATTTTTAATTTTCGTTATAAATACTTAAATATTTCAATAATTAGAAGGTGAGAAATAATGATTTCCCTTTTCGGTTGGCTATAAAAAGACGCTACTCAAATGTCACATAAATGCTAGCGCGCAGGCTGAATTTTTCATCGCGTGACTACAATATTTCAACCAAGAAAATTTAAACTGATCGAATAAAAGTGTGAAGAAAAGAGATTGGAGTACGCAATATTTTAGTACAATAAAAACTTAGATGTTACAAAAAAATACTAAATACACTTATTTCATTTTATAAGCACTTTGGAAATTTTAATATTTTTTCTTGATTATTTATTGACACTAAATTACGCAATGTTCTGTATTAAAAATATTTTTATTTTAATTACTTATTTCTATTGTTTTATTTAATTTGAGATAGTTACAAAACTAATATTAAAGATTAATTTATTCTTATTAACATATGCGTACAATGTCTACTCATTTTAAACTAATTTATTGTTATATCATTAAAGAAATACTAACTTTGGAGTTAAAACATGAAAAATAAAAAAGAAGGAAACATGAATATAATAAAAAAATACAAAACTACATTCCTTGACCGCTTATTATTTAAATAAATTGAGATGCATCAAGCAGTCTAGTAGCAGTCCTTTATTAATCAGAGACTAAAAGGTACACAATAGTTGTAAATTATATTTTAAATTCAAGCTATACAAGAATTGCCACCATTCATATTTGAGGCATTAATGTATGTAAATCTATCTTTTCCATATTTTTTGTAATTGAATAAAGGGTAACATTTTAACCGAAAGTTATATTTAACTTTTTTACACACTTCTCTCATTCATATATAACATTGGTTGTAATGTATAATCAATTGTGGTTAAAAAATCTTCAGTTATATTTAAAGTTTTTACAAGAAAGGTCAATTATCAGAATTATATACAAATTGCAATTGAAAATGAAAAACATAAATTTCAAGTTTTCTTAATGCTTTATACACTTTCCAAAATTGATTTCGTATATATCATGGATAGTTCATAGAATATATTTTAAATAAATAATTGCACTTTTGTCAATACTGGTTTTCTGATAAATGACTGTTTGTTGCACGATTTCGCCGATGCTTGCTATGTACCGCAGAGCGGAGCCATTTTGATTGGACTATTTTCTGGACAAATTAACGATAAAAGTTAACCGCAGGTTTTAAATATGTCTCTAGTATAATGTTAGGCACCTTTTGTCGCAGTTAAATTTATCATGTCTTATACGAATAGTTTATAATTAACTCGCAGAACTAAGGAAACAGGTTGGTTATGTTTAGATGTAATATTTTCTTTTAGCTGCTTTACATATGTGTACTAATTTTCTTTTACAGAATGTCGGAGATTGTATATCCGCCTGGCTGCAGGCCCATTAGCGAAGATTTAGGCGCCGATGAGTTAATTAGACGTCTAAAAACATTGGCACATACTTTACAAGCAATGGGACAAGATGAAGGCGCCTATCAACAGTATATACCACTAGCATTACATTTAGCCGAGGAGCAGTTCCTGAATCATCCATCGAGGGATGTACAATTATTAATTGCATGCTGTATTGCGGATGTATTAAGAGTATATGCGCCAGAAGCACCATATAAAGACACTGAACAAGTTAAAACAATATTTCTGTTTCTAATTACACAATTAAATGGTTTAAAAGATCCTAAAGACGCGGCATTCAAAAGGTATTTTTATTTATTAGAGAATTTAGCGTATGTGAAATCGTTTAATATGTGCTTTGAATTGGAAGATTGTCAGGAGATATTCTGTGCTTTATTTTTATTAATGTTTCGTATAGTGAATGATGAACATTCAGGAAGAGTTAAAAGTTTTATGCTGGATGTTTTATGCCCATTAATTACTGAAAGTGATTTAGTTAGTAATGAATTACTCAATATAATACTTTTGAATATTGTTGAACCTAATAAAACGCAAAATAAAAATGCTTACCTCCTTGCTAAAGAATTAATTATAAAGACATCTGATACGTTAGAGCCTTATATTCAAGGCTTTTTTAACCAAGTTTTAATATTAGGCAAAGAAGATAAGAATTTAAAAATTTGTACGAAAGTTTACGATCTTATATATGAATTGAATCATATTTGTCCTCAAGTTTTAATATCAGTCCTTCCCCAATTGGAATGTAAGCTTAAAAGTCCATTAGAAAACGAACGATTAGGAGCTGTAGCATTATTGGCAAGAATGTTTAGTGAAAAAGACTCTGAATTGGCCAGAAGACATCAACCATTATGGAGAGCATTCTTAGGTCGTTTCAATGACATTTCTGTTGCTATCCGAACGAAGTGTGTTCAATATTCGATGCATTTTCTTTTAAATCATCCCGATTTGAGAAAGGACATTACAGAAACATTAAAATTGAGACAACACGATTCGGAGGAGAGTGTTCGCTATGAAGTAGTTATGGCCATCGTGACGACAGCCCGTCGAGATTTTCAAGTTGTTTCCGATTCTGAAGATCTGTTGGAATTTGTCAAGGAAAGAACTTTGGATAAAAAGTTTAAGATTCGAAAAGAAGCGATGTCTGGATTGGCAATGATATACAGGTAAACATTTTTTTTAAAGAAAATGTGTTTTGCGATACAAAATTTTAATTTTTGATAATGAAACACTAAAATTCACGAATATAATACTCAATTTCATTCTGTTTGGTATATAAATACAGATGTTACAAACACTGGTGTTATTCAAGTGTTACGCTATCATGTGTATGTGAATCAAACAATGATTTGGAAATTATTAGGTCAATAAAACGAGAAAGAATATTTTATTGAATACAATTATAAGTTTTCTTGTTATCTTCCTATTTGGACTATTGATTTGTAACTAATGTGGTAGCAAGCATACTAACTTTCCCTCGGTTTAATCGGCATATTTTTTGGTATCTTCACATATCGGTATTTTCACATATTGTAACTATAGACGTTTGTTCAGGTTCCCTGTTGTCCCTAATGAGTTACTAATGTTTGTTGGTCGCTTAACCGTGTTTCTGTAACATCGAGAACTTGTAACATTTCTGTCTACAACTCTTAAAATGCGGGCAGTAATGTTTTCCTACGAATTCGATTCTACATTTAAATTAGCCGAATTATGATTTTGAAGCTAATATTTTATTGGTTGGGTTAGTCAGTTGTCGTTGATTCTTGCGCAATTTCAAATAAATTTCTGCAATCATCGCATTATGATTTCTGCCACAGCCCAAGTTAGGATAGATTTTGTTATGAACGTTTTCCATCTTCTTTTGGGAAGCGACTTAGATTTGTTTATTCGACCAAGGTCTATTTTCCAATTTCAGTTCTACGATAATTTATTTATAATAATAATTCTAATATTAAAGTAAAACAAGTACCATGTTACAATTATAGGAAGCATCTAAGCGATCCTGACGTACCCAATGCGACGAAAAAAGCTGTCACATGGATCAAAGACAAAATATTAAACGGCTACTATATGGTCGGAATGGAAGATCGATTACTCGTTGAACGATTGCTCAATACCTGTCTCGTTCCGTATCAATTACCTGCAGCAGAACGCATGCGGAAACTATTTCATTTATTAGGTACTGTTGATGAGCATGCCACCAAAGCCTTTATGGAACTGCAGAAGAATCAGTTGTGCGTACGAAAACTCGTCTTAGAATGGCTTGAATTACATAGGCGACCACTTACACATGATGTACAAAAAGGTAAAGAACACGTTTTTTTGAACAGATAATTCGTTTTTTTTTTTTGAATGAATTTTATATAAATTTTGTGTTACGATATGTGGAACTAGAAGTTGCTTTATAAGAAACATATCTTTAAAATACTAAAAAGTACCGTAATACGTTAATTTGACACTAGGTTTATTTCTACATAGTTTAATTTGTGTAACTTGGGATTTTCAAGAATTTAACAGAATATGAATGTATGATTGGATCGATTGAAAATTTACAAAGTACATTTTAATCTATTCTCAGACTGTAATATAAAATCACAAGCTCTATCACGCTGCCTACCGGAGCCCGTAAAAGCCCATGAATTTTTATCGAAATTCAGTCAGAATCTGCGCAAAGATATGGGATTATTGGAAGCGATGGAAACAGTTTCGAGACCATCGGTTAGTTGTCAGGAATGTTCGGAAGCGACTGCTTCGGTTTTAAAGAAATTAGGTCAACCAGTTATGACCAATTTGTATTATAATACTGTTAAGGTAAGAATAAATTTGATTTTTTTTTTGCAGACCTGGATCTAGGAATACTGTTTCCAATTATTAATTTTTTATTTTTTCTCTTTTAAGTGACTATTTAAAAAGTATTTAGAGTGTTACAACAGTCCTTTGTACATATTGTCACGTTTTAACATAGGGCAGAGATCCCAAGCTGTATCTGCGATAAAACATTTAGTATGCCTAGAAGCCTTGAAGTTTTAACTAAACGTCTTATTTATGAAGTAGATAAGTAGTTTCTACGTTATTTTTTTACAGAACATTACTAATTTTTCACATTAAGAAAGTTTGGTTACGTAGGTGAATGGTTTGGGAAACTCTAGCTTAAAATTACCAGAATCTAATATACTACACACCTGAAGTGAATTTTATCCAGTGGAAAGTCGTGAATTTTTCGTTGCATCGGTAAAAAGAAATTTAGATTATGAAAAATGGTATATTTCGATTTGTAGATGTTATTGGAACGTGTTAGCAGTGTGATGATTGATCATGAAGCGATCAAAATTCTAGTTGAGTACGTATCAGATGCACTGGATGGCGGTAACATTATTGAAGAAGTTGGACTCCATCCGACGTCAGCCGGTGATCGAGGTCTTAAACTACTCGTTATGTTGAGTTGCGTGTTCCCATCCCATTTCCATCACGAAGATGTTTTAGAGATGTTGATGGAAATGCTGAATATGGAAGATGAAAGTGTAGCACCATTGGTACTATCGATATTCACTTTCTTAGGCAAATATAAAAGTTTATGTGAGTAATATTTCGTATTATTTACACCAATTATTATACGTTATTAGTTTATTATTAATGCAGATGAAGATTTTCCGAATTTAATGGAAGCTCTTGCACCCATCTGTAGAACATTTGCTGAAACTGGTACGCCGAAACAAGCTAAAGGTGCCGTACGATGTATATACGTTAACATGCCCGATTTACACGATAATCTGTTTCCTACTATTTTGGAATCGGTGAAGAATAATTTAGAACCAACCTCGGTGCATTATCGTACTGCAATTGTAACATTAGGTCATGTTGCTTTTAATGTGCCAGAAAAATGCAAGGTATTTCAAAAACAATTATTTTTACCACATTTTTTAAATCGCAGCAATAATACAAGAACTTCTCACCTGAAAGAAATTAAAAAAATCTTGAATTTTTAATATATACTATTTTTAGTGTTAAAATTTAAAAAATCATTACGCTCTTGTGAGAAGAATATTGTGCCAAATTTGAGTTTAAAATTTTTGGTTCATTGTAAATTTGGCTGTATGGTTATTTGTATTTCTCTCAGGATACAAAGTAAATTTCTGCTGCAAATAATTTACTCTTTGGTTTAGAATGGTCTTGTGTTAAAGCAGCAATTAGGAAACTTGATTTGCAAGGCCTTTAGAGTCTGTAGAGTTTCCGGTAGTGATTTGATTGAAAGTTTTAATAAAATCGTAAGGTTATTAAAATGTCTTTTTAATTAATTTTACAGGTTCAAATAAAAAATATTATTAGCCGAAAAATCGTCAAAGAATTGCTTGTTAAAGAAACTCGAGATGAAGAAACGATTTTACCTGGGGAAGAACGATGGTGCCCGGAAGATGATTTGCCGGAAGAGACGCGATGCAAAGTAGAAGGTTTAAAAGCAATGGCCAGGTGGCTGTTGGGTTTAAAACAGGATATTGCATCAGCTCAAAAGACTTTTAGGTAATTGTAAACATTTTTTCTTTTCTTTTGAGCTTAATGTTGACTAGAATATGTACCGAGCATTCTTTTAAGCGTCACATATTTAATTAAAAAATAAAGAATGTTTGTAGTATTTACTTTCTCGCAGTAAGGCGAATTATTTAATAGATAGGGGCTAATTTCGAAAATTGCCAACGACAAGGAAATTATAAGAATTAGTCTTTCAAAAATTGAGGCAGGGTGGACACGTGTTTCCGGCATAGGATTATAGCCATTATCAACACCTCCTTTTCCAACTATAGGCGCAAGACATAATTGCATCTGGTTACGAATCCGGCACTAAATCAGTACTCTATGAGCCTCTGAAAATCTAATCTAATTATTCGTTTGCATTTGCACGTATTGCATTTAAATTTAATTATTTTGCAAT
>WYDF02133169.1:0-11165 GCA_009867245.2 Adranes taylori
TGGTGAAGATGGATTCATGGAGCGAAAAACATGATATTATGGGGAAAAATACGCATTAAAGGGAACCGGGATATATAGTAGGCGGTGTGGTGTCATAAATGCCTAGACAGTATTGTTTGTGCAAAAAGTGTAGTTTTTTTTATCAATTTTCATTTTGCGTTCTTTTTTGGTTAATAATTATTAAAAATTAGATAAAAATTCATAAATACTTACTTTTATCATTGATACTCATGGAACCTATATTTTATGAATTTGTACACCTTTATTTATGTTCCTGGATTTAGTGCTAACTTCAC
This sequence comes from Adranes taylori, assembly GCA_009867245.2. Lineage (NCBI taxonomy): Eukaryota > Metazoa > Arthropoda > Insecta > Coleoptera > Staphylinidae > Adranes > Adranes taylori. The sequence goes on from WYDF02133169.1 coordinate 297, forward strand.
ATCGGTACATCCCAACCAGTGGGGCACGTCTCCCTTTGGAGGCATAGTGAGATCATAATGATGGGCAATGCTTTTGCATTTTACAAAGAATAATCCATTTAACGACATAAATCCCACTTACTAATTTATTTCATTACTTGACTCATTCATTTAGTCACTAATTCATCCATTCGATTGTTGTTCCCGACATATCCACAGGTCTCAGCTTGCAGCACTCGACCCGCGGCTCGCCTTTTAGTTCTATTTATTTTATTAAATAATCAGAAAATGATTCTCTAATTGTAATATTTTTAATTAAAAATTATTTAAAAGTAGCAAATACGTTTACAATTTTAAAATATTCACTTGTATCTTGTGAACTTGTATATAAAATAAAATACTCCATGGAAAAAGATGTGGTGTATTTCCAACATTTACGTAAATTTCTTAGGCTCTAATACTTTAAATCAAAAAACTACAACTCCACTATCCACGATGGCATCGAACGTAAATCCTCTAACATCGAAAACGGCGAATAGCGCTGCATCCGTTGCCGCTGCGAAACTATCGGCAGCGGCCGCTGCGGCTGTTGCGGCCGGCACCGGTGCCGTATCAGTTAATTCGGCTGCGTCCGCAGCCAATACAGCCATTGAACATTCGGCGACTGTCGATAAAGGTCTGAAGATGAAGATCAAGCGAACGAAACCGGGAAGTAAAACGTCGGAAGCGAAACATGAGATTGTTAAAAGTGGCGCTGGACCAGGTTCCAATGCGGGTAAAGAAATTAAATTTCGAATTCATTAAATTAAACACGTCAATTATTATTATTATTTCTAAATTATACAGGTGGAAATTCCAGTAATATATCCCATGGATCGGATATCCCTAGTCAGAATCAGCAGCAGCAACAAAATGGTGAGACCAATATAGATATTGTTGGTAAGCCAGGTCTTCCCGGTTCAAAAGGCGCCAATTCCCATGGAATTGGTAGTATAGGAAATCAGCAGCAAAATACGAATAATGGGCCGTTAGCTGCAAATGTTGCATCTTCTGGTGGTATGTTATTAGTTTTTCTAGCAGTTTTGGTTACTTTTTTCATAGAAATGGAATTATATTGTCACGTTATGTTTAGGACAGACTGTTACTCCCTAACGTGACATTGGTAAGAGGGGTATCCGTCCAATATTTAGAAATTTCTATTCGCTTTAATACTCACTTGAATCTCTCTACTACTCTACAAGACAAATTAAAATAAAACACAAGACTTTATCATTGTTAACGTTGGGCGTACCTTTCAGATTTAATCATAAATTTTTCCTAGATAATTAATGGTAGCGCGCAACCCTTCGTCTCTATAGTCAGGCTGCTAAAATGGAAGAACGCATAAACTTAACAAAATGTATTGATAATACTTTTACATGAGTTCCCAAATAATTTATAAAGTCATTGTACTTGTACCATCACAAACATAAATTATAATTATTTTTATATTCACGCACAGTGACCTCATTACTACATTTAGAATGATTTTAATTTACCTCGACCAATAGCTTGTCTAATAATAATTGAATTTACTTTAAATCGTAAAAACTCATACGTAAAAGGATTATTTAATTTATTATCAAATACTGACTACTACTTCCCCCATATCTTAATTTTATCATGATTTTATTTGGAATTGATTATAATTTAATTTGAATTAATTCATATTTTACTCTCAAAATTGAAACAGACATGAGTCTTGTCCTGTATTATCAAAAATTCAGTCTCCGTGACCTCTGTGAAGCTAAGCCTATTTTACTATCCCACTAAAATTACATTGATTATTCATACTACTTTTCCTCTTCTTATGGTAAATTTCATTCATCTAATGTACTCCGCTTAAGTGCATTTACCACTATCTTGCTAATTGTTTTCAGCCATCTATCTTCCGTATTTTGATTGTTGGTTGAATGGCATTAAGATAATTAGTTAATGGGAGATGCAAGACATATTTTCGAGATATAATTATTTGAATGTTTTATTGTTATATTATTATTGATTTTATAATTTTTGTGTTAAAGCATCGAACAACTCCAAACGTGGTTCAAGTAGCCATCGTCGCGACAAGAAACATTCCCTAGAGAAGCAACAAGCTGTACAACAGCAACAGAACAATGTAACGTCCACAATGGGCAATGCTAATAATAAAATACCCTCCACCGGCTCAACATTAGGTGTAACTAACTCTTCTGTATCCGGTACGAATAACTCGTCTATTAGTTTAAGTGCTTCAAATACGAGCACAAGTAATAGCGGAAGTGAAATTAATGGATTTGCAAGTACGAACGTTATTCCATCCCCGTTGACGCCATCGCGTGGTGCTAATATCATTGGTGGCGGTAGTGGAAGTACTATATCTGTGACACGACCGCCTTTTGGTGTAGGCGGGGGTGGTCCGGGGCCGCCTACACCGAAAACGACATTGACCAGTGACGTGCAAATCAAACAGCAAAGTGCGAGTAGTAACAGTAATATTAGTAGTAATAATAATAATAGTGTAGGTTTAGTGGCTGGTGGACAGACAACGGGAAATATGGGCCAGACAATACTTGGAACATCTTGTCTGAATGAACAGCAAATAGCCGATGAGTCTAGCAGCGGGAGTGTCTCGCCACCACCTGCGAAAAAGATCAAACTTGAACCAAAGGTGAGTTTTCTTTTTTATATAGCTACTGATGATGAAAATTTGAAACTGATCTAATTAGATCGTTTGTTAATATTTTATAAAATACAATAAGAACTACACATATGAAAAAAATAATAGTGCATTTATTTCTATCTATGAAACAATATAATGCGAAACACAAAATAATAAAACCTTCGTGCCTTACATTACAAAAGGTTTATGTATAAATTAAGAGAAGCAATAATGCACACCATTCATTCCATAAAATATATAACGATATAATGATATGTAATTAGAAAACACCGCATTCAATAATAATAGTACATCTATTATTGCCAACATAATTATGTTTTCCATCGCGTTCCTTATAACATGCAATTCGTATTTGTTTCTCTCCTAGAGAGCAGTGCTATTCAAACATTGTGTACGTCATTATTCCACATCATATGAAACGCTTAACATTTTTCATAATATCAAAATGCTGTCACGTTAAAAATTGTGTAACATTGCATTGTGTGAGCCTCAATTGGAGGAAGAAGGTCTACTCCCAGTTAAAACAGTCAATTCTATCGGGGGATGGTAGTTATAATTCGTTAGCTTTACGTTTGATGATAATTAGTTACACTGGATGTAATTAGCTACTCAGAATAAAATCAAAAAAACTTAGGTGTTTGAATTTCTCAAATCAATTGATTATAATAAATAAAATCGCTACTCACATTTGTACTGACGTCAGTTCAACGTGCAACAAAACGATACGATTATAAACGCGAATACTTCGTAGTTTTAACTGCTGGTAAAAATCTGATCAAATGGCAGGATCAGAGGTCAGGATCAGAGATCAGGCTCAGAGGTCAGGATCAGGTCAGGAACCCGCCAACCCGTCGAAAGTTGTTCCAAAATCGTTCTAAAATAATAATCGTTCCGTGGAGCGCTATTTTTTCGTTAATTTTGGAACTGGTATTGATTTTGACAGGTGTCATTTGAAAAAGCAATATGGCGGACGACAAGATGTATCCGGTTGGGGGAAAAAAGTTACTAGATTTATAACTAGGCGCGAAAAATTTGAATTTTTTTTATTCGTTATCGTTGTAGTCATCGTCATCATCATCATCAAAAGTTACTAGATTTATCACCAGATTTATTTTAGAGCGAAATTTGAATTTTTCGTATTTGAATTTTTTTATTCGTCATCATCGTCGTCGTCATCGTTGCTGTCCGTAGCGGATGTCGAGATGAGGAGGGATTTATTTGAGGTTATCTAGATTTGAATAGTTGTCCATCAAATCTATGTGTCCGATTAGAGCAAAATTTAAACGAGCCTTTGATCCTGACTACAAGATGCACCAGTGCGATGAAATCATTGTGTATAGATAATAGAACTCAAGAAACTAAATACGTCTAATATCTTTTGGTGTTACATACACCTCCGCTCCGACGACTTTCGACCCTAAAAATCCTTCAAAGTACTAATTAAAATAAAGCGAATTGTAATGTACAATGCCTAAGTGACGCTGAAAACTTTACTTCATTTGACTAGAGTAACTCGCAACACCTCAAGTTTAACTTGATTGGAAAAAAAAAATTACAGAATATAATTAACAGATAAAAGAATGTTAAACAGTAAAAATATAAAGTTATGTCTTGAGTATATAAGAAAAAAAAATATTCCAATAAACTTTTTATCGCGTAACAATAGTGTTTAGTGTGAATTGAAGATGCAAGTATTTTGACATAAAGAACATAATATTGTATGTAATAGTGTACTAAATCGTTCCAGAAAAATGGCTAAAACTAATATCTAAAGACGACTGCGAAAGCACGAGACAAATAAGACGTTTGGGAGCGAATATAATGGATCCCTACATATGATGACGATAAACACCCTCAGCAGGATCGAAAGACTGAATATCTCTCTTTGCATTCGCTTGCAGAGTTGTATTGTCTACGACGGTACTTAATAAAAGTTATTATTATTATTATCACCAAGGGCTGTCTGCGGAATGCCGCTCTATAGTATCACGATTATTTCTGTGGCATGAAATTGTGTAAACCCTAACTGGATAAATAAACTCTACTTCCAGTAGAGTTTATTTTATAAAAATTAATTAAAATATTAAATAATAAATTAATTAATAAAAAGAACTTAAAGGTGTTTGAAAGTTTCAATTAAGATTTATAAATCAATAAGTGTTTACTCACATTTGTATTTCAGCCATAATTCACACAATAAAAATGTACGAATAAATACGAGTGCTATAAATCGAACTTTTCATACTGACTTATAAAATTCTATACCATTCTGAACTAGTCAAAAACTAATATGATTCTAAGAAATTTGCCTATAGAATTTCTCCTTTTATTCATTTCTCTCGGCTTAGGTCGATACATTTCATATCGAGCTTCGGCAGAAATTCATTTCATTCTCGTGCCTAATAAAAAGCTTATCACTCAAATTATTTTTCTGTTCTCGCTCTGCCAAATGGTTTATTGTACTTTCCCTGATCGTTTAGTCAGACCAGTCCTATATGTTTCGGTCATGAGCTAACCTGCTTTCCTCCAGACATAGAATTCACTTTACTTCAGCAGTGTGTAGGCCTGTTTTCTTCATATGTACCCTCAGATGTGCATGTCCTGTTAACAGGCCAGTTATCATTTGGATTTTATTCCTACCAAGATTCAGCAAATTGCTATGTTGAGTTCCTACTGATTTTGACAGACACACATAGAGTCTATGTGTTTTTGAATGGTCCAGTGGTAAAAGTCTAACAAATTGGTGCAAAAGTTTTTCACTGATGATAATGAATGGTTTTTTTCCAACAAAAATGAACTAAAGCTACATGTGACACCAATCAACAAAAGTGTTATACCGAATTATCTACCATTTAAAAAAAGGCAACATTCAAAACTAGTTACTACAGATATGAAGTGTGTCGGGGCCCGGAATGCGGCTCTTGATTACTTTATAGTGGCAAAGATATGGACAGAAATCACAATATACAATACCTAACTGAGGTAAGGACACAGAAAGGATGAAACAATGCAAATATTCCCTGGATAGTTTAAACTAGGGATCGGTTCGGTTTATATATAAACGGGTTTCTATAGAACAATCCAGTTTCTTGGAAACATACTTAAACAATTAATCATCGACATGAAAAAGACATATGAAATTTGGTTAAGAACATAGGGTACTGAGGATACAAAAAAAATGCTGCCAGACTTAACAGGAAAGTGAAGACAGAAGTGTGAAGAAGAAAAATAAGCTATGTGATACGAATGGTGGAAAACTGGTTAGATACATGATTGGTGGGACTAGAGTTGAAAACTAAAAAAGGAGCCTGTACCCTGATAACACCAAAAGAGTGAGGAGATCATTATAAAAGCTTACTCTCTGTAGATAGTTTCCGAATTCCAAGGTGATCCCTCACAATCTCGTGAATTTGCATTTTTTGAAAATATAGCTCATCCGCAATTAATCGCACACTCAAATGTCGATTGGTGTTCAAAACAGTTCCCACCCTTTCAACATTTTCCTCCATTTTGGTTGTTGTGGGCGGTCGACCTTTTTCTTCATCCTCAACGCGCTCTCTTCCCTCCTTAAAGGCCTTATGCCAGACAAAACCTGGGATCTTGTCATGCATTCATCCCACATTTCCAGAGGCTCCGACCCAGAGTACACTAGCCTGATACAAAATTTAATTATGTACTGTTGCTCGATCAACCGAGGCATTTTACTTTGTGACAATATACCAATACAACGTCTCACGCGACAAGCGACACCACTCGAAGCAAACTGCGGTTTGTCGTTGCTAAGCCCCCCTCATTAGGAGGGCGGTTCGTCAGAGTTAGTCTGGTTTCATTCAGGACAGACCCTGTATATTGTAGGCGGAGATGTACAGTCTGATTTTATTTCTAGTATTTCGTCCCTTGTAATTTTAGTGTAAAATTCCGTCTATTAATTTTTAGCCGATGGAGTGCGGTTTCCGCCTCTGCTTGTATGAACTGTTTTAATGGAGAAAGCTCTATCAGCACTTCAAGTGCCGCTGTTGATATCGTTTTCGTAACCTCTGTTGATCCAAGACATACAGTTCTCTATGGAGGGCGGTTTCAACCTTGCTTTAAAGTCTTTGCACCATACCAGTGCTCCGTAAGTTATGGATGGCCTGATAATGGACTGATAAGGTTTCAACTCCTATGCCTTCGCGTACATTCGTCTTATAACTGCGAAAGTTGTAACCGTTCTGTCTATTATTCTATCGATTAGCAGGTTACCAAGTAAGTTACTAATCGAGTATTATTCAAGGTACTTTTAATTCTCTCTGGCAGCGATATTTGTGTCCCATGAAGTTTTAGCCTCAAGACGACTTGAACGGTTGAACCGTTCTGGTAAACGGTTCAACCGAAGTCTTCTGAGCTACTTAATAATATTGTACCATCTCCATATTGGATTACGTTGCATTATAAATTTTGCTGGAATTTCATTTGCATAGGCTAGGTATACTTCAGTGGACTTAACTCTTGTATTTGGTTTCTTTTGTAACTCCATGCACCTAACTCCATTCTACTAAACGTTGCTTATTTTGGAAGGAGGAGCTTAACAAATTGAATGCAGTTTCTTTGTAGCCATCATGTAATTTATTTTTTAGTATGTCACGCGACGTGCTGTCAAATATGTCATGTTAAGGTCGCAAAGCCATGCGTGGCTTTAGTTTTTTTTTGCAGCGTCTGTTGAGGTAAAATATAAAACCAGTATTGTTCCGGAAGTGCTAAGATCTCTCGCGTTTTACTTTAGCTACTTTCAGTGAATCTAATTCCAAATACAAAACTTGCATTTACACAGCTTCTAAAATCGTATATTATTTTTATATGTGGCCAGAAGACAAAAGTATTTTGTAGCTTTAAGATTATTTCTTAATTGAAATAAAACTTATAAGGAAATATGATTCTTAATTTCCTATTGAGCGCCATCTCTGTTCGAAACTTGGAATATATCACGTTTATCTTCAAAATGTATGTGTTGTGATTTGCCTTCATTCTGATTCACAATAAATCTCGAAACCTGAAAAAAAAAACTATTACACTCCAAATTGACCAAATACATTGATTATATGGTTAGTCCTTGAAAACAAACAATTTAAAAAGATATAATTCAAAGCGTAAGATCCAATAAATTATATCAGAGCATATTAGATAGCTTATACATAACACCCTTCCTTTCAAATACATATATGTATAGCATCGTTTGTGCCTCATAAAATAACATCCGTGTTCCCCTTTCGTCTACCCTCAATAAAGGAAGCCACATGCTACAGCTGTCAGTGTTAATGATACCCTTTTTACACCTCGATTTGCGGTCAAAAGGGTAGAATGCCGCTTTTGCCTAGGTTTCAGCAATCCTTTTCTTTTTTCCCGACTCCCACTTCTCCTCGTTGCATTCCTCCACCTCGTACGATACAAGCTTTTCTCTCCATCATCGGAACTGTTCATTGAAACTCTTAAAGCGCAAGACTTGAATAGAGACAGCCGCATAGTTTGAACACGAGAGAGAAGCTTATAATACATAGTAATCGATTTAAGGAACTTGAACTTTTTAAACACGTTACGGACTAAAAGTTATAAATTTGGAACTAGAAAGTTTTGAATCAAAAATATTTTATTTTAGTAACAATAGATCTGAACAAATCTTTGGTTTTGTTCACCTTATTACTATTCTCCAGTCACTATATTCCGAGCACAAGTAAGTACATGTAGGGCTGTGCCAAGGTATGTTGGCGCCGGGATGAAAATCTGCCGCCTCTAAAATCCCATTATATTGGGCAATGCGCATTTCCATTCAATTACTTGCCACCTCCCCAAGGCCCGCTTCCTGTCCGCTTGGCGAAGCTCTGAGTGATTTGTGCTTTTTGTTTAATGCAAAAACTATGAATGTTCGTATCTATTGAAATCATAAATAATTTAAATGAATAATTTGAACCAATAAATTATTCGAACAAACCAATAATTTGAGCATATTATAATTTAATAAGCAGTCAATGTCAGGGTGTCTATTTTTAGCTATAGCCGCCAAAAAATTCCATATTGGGAACTAAGTATGTTCTAAGTATGATTGTATGATTGGGATCTAAGTATGATTGGCCGCTAAGTATGTTCAAATCGATCAACCGCTTAGTAATGACTGGTCTAGAATAATCTTTAGTTCACGATATTGTCATTACACAGTATTTCATTAATAATTGTCCACCTTTAAAAATGTAGATATATGAAATAAATGTAATCTGGATGCAAGCAGCGTACCTTAGTTTATAAATTATATTCTAATAAATTCGAATTGCACTAAATTTTTATTACTTTCGAGAAAAACGTGTTAATTAATGAAAGCAGAGGTTCATCAGGAAATAGCTGCATTCCATTCTAAGATAACAAGTTCACGGTCGTACTACTTTTCAGCTGCATAGCTCTAGCCTGGCGGCACCCTGGCAGAACGGCATTCTTGGCTGGATTATAAAGGGACATTTCGGAAGCTTGTATTATTCAGAATAGGTACTCAACATGGATAGACGTACGCGATTTAAAAAGTTCTAATTAAAATTAAATTCATAGAGTCAGTATGTAACATCTTTCGAATTATTCACTTAACTATTAAAATGCAAGATCTAATCGAAACAATTAGTTTGTTTTAATTAACTTTAATTAATAAACACTAAATTAGTCAATTATGTTTAATCAATATTTTTATATATCAATTATATCCTATAAAATATTTTCTTTAATTAAATTCCCGTTAAGTCTTAATATCTCTCGCAATTCTGAGCAACAAATCCCCACATTTTTAACCTTAAAAATGGGTCGCGTCAATTTAGTGACACCGCCGACTTTCTACATTTTAAAAATTCATCGTAAATTTGATTTTCTTTTCAAATTAGAAAAAATCGGACTTCTTTAATTTGTTCTAATTTAACTTATTTTTTTCCTAATTATCAAGAAAATAAGTCAAATTTACGATTAATTTGGAAAAACTATAAACTCTTAAAAATCGTTACCCTTAATAATGGCCGCGACAATTTGGCTTTCTATTTTTAAAAATTCATCGATATTTTGACTTTTTTTCTAATTAGAAACAAAAGTCAAAATTACGATTTAAAATTACGGCGTTCGGTTTTTTCAAAATTCATCTTAATTTTGACTTATTTTTTTTCTAATTAGAAAAATTCTAAATTTCTTACTTAAGCGCCAGTTTTGTGTTTTTTTCAAAATTTATTGGAATTTTGACTTTTTCTAATTGGAAACAAAAGTCAAAATTACCATTTAAGCGCCGGGCTTTGATTTTTTCAAAATTCATCTTAATTTTGACTTATTTTTTTTCTAATTAGCATAATTCAAAATTATGATATAAGCGCCAGTTTGCAGTTTTTTTAAAGTCATTGTAATTTTGGTTTATTTTTCTAATTAGAAACAAAAGTCTAAATTACGATTTAAGTACCGGCTTTCGGTTTTTTTCAAAATTCATCTTAATTTTAATTTATTTTTTTAATTATTTTTTAATTAGAAAAAAGTCAAAATTCATTGAAATTTTTACTTTTTTTCTAATTGGAAACAAAAGTCAAAATTACTATTTAAGCGCCGGGGTTTGATTTTTTCAAAATTCATCTTAATTTTGATTTATTTTTTTCTAATTAGCATAATTCAAAATTATGATATAAGCGCCAGTTTGCAGTTTTTTTAAATTCATTGTAATTTTGATTTATTTTTTCTAATTAGGAACAAAAGTAAAAATTGAGTGCCGGCTTTCGGTTTTTTCAAAATTCATCTTAATTTTAATTTATTTGTCTAATTATTTTCTAATTAGAAACAAAAGTCAAAATTACGATTTAAGCGCCGTCTTATGTTTTTTTCAAAATTCTTCTTCATTTTGACTTATTTTTTTTCTAATTAGCATAATTCAAAATTATGATGTAAGCGCCAGTTTGCAGTTTTTTTTAATTCATTGTAATTTTGGTTTATTTTTCTAATTAGAAACAAATGTCAAAATTACGATTTAAGTACCGCCTTTCGGTTTTTTTCAAAATTCATCTTAATTTTAATTTATTTTTTCTAATTATTTTTTAATTAGAAAAAAGTCAAAATTCATTGAAATTTTGACTTTTTTTCTAATTGGAAACAAAAGTCAAAATTACCATTTAAGCGCCGGGCTTTGATTTTTTCAAAATTCATCTTAATTT
>WYDF02133169.1:11265-23038 GCA_009867245.2 Adranes taylori
TTAAATTCATTGTAATTTTGATTTATTTTTTCTAATTAGGAACAAAAGTAAAAATTGAGTGCCGGCTTTCGGTTTTTCAAAATTCATCTTAATTTTAATTTATTTATCTAATTATTTTCTAATTAGAAACAAAAGTCAAAATTACGATTTAAGCGCCGTCTTATGTTTTTTTCAAAATTCATCTTCATTTTGACTTATTTTTTTTCTAATTAGCATAATTCAAAATTATGATGTAAGCGCCAGTTTGCAGTTTTTTTAAATTCATTGTAATTTTGGTTTATTTTTCTAATTAGAAACAAAAGTCAAAATTACGATTTAAGTACCGGCTTTCGGTTTTTTTCAAAATTCATCTTAATTTTGACTTATTTTTTTCTAATTAGAAATTAGAAAAAAATAAAAATTACGATGTAAGCGCGTTTTTTTTCAAACTTCATTGTAATTTTGATTTATTTTTTCAAAATTTTTCAAAATCTTTAAATTTAAAATATAAAATATAATTTTGAAAAAGTATAAAATCATCAGTTTGATTATTTTTTTCTAATTAGAAAAAAGTCAAAATTACGGTGAATTATGAAAAAATATAAAATCATCCGTTTATAAAATCAATTTTTTTTCGCGACCAAATTGTCGGGACTCATTTTTAAGGAAAACGACGTGGGGGTTTGTTGCTCCGATTTGCGAGAGGCACTAAGACATAAGGGGAAGTAAATTAAAGTCAAATATTCTAATTCTAATTTCATAATATTCTAATTTCATAGGATATACTTCACATTTAAAAATAATGATTAAACATAATTGACCAATTTAATGTTTATTAATGAAAACCAATTAATTCGTGCGAACAGCTCTTGTATTTTAAATAATTAAGTGACTAATTAGAAAGATCTTACTTGTTTACCTAGAATGGAATGCAGCTATTTCATGTCGAACATTTGCTTTCTGATTCTAAGAAATAATACATTTTTCTCGATTGTAATAGTTCGAATTTATTAGAATATAATTTATAAACTAAGTAAACCTATTTGCACCCAGATTATTAATGACACATCCTGTATTTTAGAGACATCTAAATATCACACTTTGATCGACTAGTCAACAGATTTGAATGTATATAATTTGGCAGTTAAAACGATCTATTAACTTATATTTCTTCTGAATCATTAAATTAATTGTAATAAACGCTATAAGATATAATTAAAGTCTTTATAATTGGCAAGCGTGTTTTTTCAGAATATATTACATAAAATTTGATATTTAGTAAACTATATATTTTTTTAACTAAAATTAGAACTAAATCACACATTTGTTGGCATAATTTTGCGACGAGAATTCCTAAGCCAGATCTGTTCGCCCTAGTTTGATGTAGTCACTGCAGAATATCTACTGGGTCATTCCCTGTCAAATCAAACAAAAAATTTCAAAATTCAACCTGACCATTTCTGATTTATATGAAACTTTCTGAGATTATTCTCCTTAATGATATAAATGAGAATATACTTTTAGTTTTTTTATCTTATTGTGTTATTAATTTTTAAATTTTGGAAAAATAGTCATTTTTTGGCAGGCATGAGCTTTTTAATTCTTCAATTACTCAAGTTTTATGAGGTCTAGAGAGATGTTTGATACCTTATTATTTTAAAGGAAATTTCGTAAGGTTTAATATGATACGCTACACATGCACATGTTTGGTGAATTTTTTTTTTAATTAAAATTTTTTTTTTCAAATGGTGTTTTTTAAAAATTTTGAAAAAAATATATGTTTCTTGTAGTGTTATAAGCTTTAAATCCTAAAATTTACAGAGGGGGATCTTCATGGGATCAAGAGATATCACAAAAATAAGTTTATTAAAAAAAAATAAAAAAAAAATTAGGCAATTAAATATTTTTCAAAAAAATATGTTCTGTGCAATATTATTAGCATTCAATCTTAGTATTTTTCGATAATTATTTACTAAAAATTTTAATTTTTATGCAAAATTAGTAAATAATTATCTAAAAATACTCAAAATACATTAGAGTTTTTGTATATGTTTTTTAAAAGCCAAATGTTTTTATTAAAGATTACGCAACAACATGAGATTTCAAGATAAGATATGTTTATCTTCAGTGGCGTAGCTCAAGTAGTTATTTTTGTAAAGAAAATAGTTTTGTATTCAAAATAAAATATGTCAAAATATGAAAATTATTACAGTTCGTAGCTGATACTGTGTTCCAACGTAGGGATTCAACAGTTGCTTGGTATCATTACATTACAAGGTTAATAATTTATTATCTGGTAATTAGGAAACCATATTATTTTACTAAATTATCAATGTAGTGTTATATATTCTTTGGTCTTTTATGCCGAGAATAGAAAGACAAAGATCGTTAAATTGATCTTGCTGACTATTCCGTTGCAAGGGACCAATATACGAGCTTTAATTTCCAGTGTTACTTGTAGAGCTTTATAGAAATTTCATCTATCTGATATTCCAAAGAATTTGATCTACGAGGATAGCCCAAAAAGTATCATTCCCGACGTATACATGGCGATTCTTGCTTGAGAAAAATGACTATGTAAGTTTGACGATGTTAAGTTTAGTATTTGTTTGGCAGCTATCAACAGTGAACACTGTCAGTGAACTTGTAAGCACAGAAAAAGTTAGTCATGGTTATGTAATATAATACTTTCATTTGAATGGTCTCAGTCCAACCAACATCAAAGCGGACCTAGATTCTACTCTCGGGGAATCTGCTCCTTCGTTTGCAATAGTAAAATATTGGGTGGCAGAATTTAAACGAGGCCGTACGAGCTGCCAAGACGGACATTGTAGTGGTCGATCAAATAAGGTGACCACACCAGAAATGGTGAAGAAAAATCCACACAATGGTATTGGATGACCATCGACTTAAAAATTGTTGTACATGTACAACACATTTGAAAAAGTGTTGTACATCGCATATTGACTGACATTTTGGGACATGAGAAAGCTGTGCGCAAGATGGGTGCTGCGATTACACACAATGAAACACAGAGTGTGTAGCGAAGTTTCACAGCAATAAAGCTGAGTTTTTACATCGATTAATAACTATGGATGAATCGTGGGTCCATAACTTCACACTTGAGACGAAGGAACAGTAAAAACAATGGACGGAAAGGAGAGAATCGGCTCCAATGAACGAGAACAAAGCCAGTCATGGCGTCAGTTTTTTTTGAGATGCACGTGGGATAATTTTCATTGATTATTTTCCGAAAGGGACGAGGATTATGCGAACTTATTGCAATGTTTGAGTGATGAAGTCAAGAAAAAACGGCCGCATTTGGCGCAAAAAGAAAGTTTTATTTCATCAAGACAATATACTAGTTCACACATTACTAATGAATGGGTTAGGGTTCGAATTGCTTCCTCATGCACCCTATTCGCTAGATTTTGCCCCCTCTGATTATTTTATGTTTCCAAACTTGAACAAATGGCTCGTTGGTAAAAGATTTACCAACAATGAAGAAGTAGAGTCTGCGGTTGATGGGTATTTTGAGGAGCTCGACGATTCTCACTCTATAAATTGGGTATCGAAGTTACTGAACATCGCTGGGAAAAGTATATGGAGCTAAAAGAGAAATAAAGATATGTTTTCCCATTTTTTTTTCGTGTTTTCTTTGTTAGGTCGAGTACTTCTGTGACTTCTCTCGTAAGTGCACAATTGATTAATTTATTTTTATCTCAAAAAATATATTACAAAGATATGTGGTGAGAAGGGGATTGGAAATGAATATTGGAAAAACAAAAGGAGTGGGAGAGAATGTAAGGGGGATGTTTTTGAATTGGAAAGCCAAGAGATTGAGAGTGTGATGAAGTATAAGTATCTAGAGTATATGATATCAAAAAATGGAACTTGTAATGAGCATGTAAAGATGATTGTGAAGAAAGCAAGAGGTGTGATTGAACGTATGAGGTTTGTGTGGGAAAAAGGTTTGAAGATTCGGCAAAGATGAGATTGATGATTATGGATGCTTGTGTGAGGAGCATTGTAGCGAGCGGAAGTGTGGGCGGTGTGTGAAAGGAATATGATAGAGAGAGTGCAAGCGGGATGTTTGAAAAGGATATTTGGTGTAGACAGATCCACTCCATATGAAATTGTGTTACAAGAACGATGAAGCATGAATTTAAATTTTAAGTAACTAAACTAAATTTTTTTATTAAAACTTTTTAAATGAGTTTGTTAAGAGTTTACCTGTGTTTAAACTATTAACTAGATGTACTTGTTCCAAGAATGAAGTTAAATATTTGCTATGACAAAGTTGTAGAATTTTGACGTCATGGTTTAAAAAGAAATGTTGAATTGAACTTAATATATGCTCCACAAAATTTGATTTGTCAGAACGATTCAACCTAATCATATTCGGATGTTCCTTAAATCTCCCTTCAAACCTTCTGTTCGTCATGCCTATGAAGTTACAGTTCACATGTTACAATTCAAAAATATGAAGAAATGAAAAATTAAAACTTATAAAACAATTTTTGACATTAGTTCAACAATTTTGCTTTTAAATTTCATACCTGGCTTCATCGTGACGATGAAGCACGAATTTTAACTAACCAGACTTTTAACTAACTAAAATTTTAGCGAAATCTGGAATTAAACTTAATATATGCTCCATAAAATTTGATTTTTCATAACGATTCAACCTAATCTAATTCGGGTGTTCCTTAAATCTCACTTCAAACCTTCTGTTCGTCATGCCTACGAAGTTATAATTCACATGTTATTAAAAATATGAAGAAATGAAAAATTAAAACTTTTAAAACAATTTTTGACATTATTTCAACAATTTTGCTTTTAAATTTCACACGTGGCTTCATCGTGACAATGAAGCACGAATTTTAACTATCCAGACTTTTAACTAACTAAAATTTTAGCGAAATCTGGAATTAAACTTAATATATGCTCCGTAAAATTTGATTTTTCATAACGATTCAACCTAATCTAATTAGGGTATTCCTTAAATCTCACTTCAAACCTTCTATTTGTCATGCCTATATACAATTTCTCGCAAGAACCACATTTTACTGAATAAACACCTGATTGTACGAGCGGAATCAGTTCATCTTTATATTTTTTTTAATGAGGAAAATTTATTAATGTTTTTAAAGCCAATATTAATACCAAACTTTTTTAATAACCATAATTCAGCTATACCAGTATAGAATAAATATACTAACAAACTTTTTAAGTAGATATACTATAACTTTTTAAATAGGTAGACTACTCAAGCTATCTATGTACATGATTGAATAATATTTAGCACGACTGGACAACGTCGGGTTTGTTTTCTCAGTAACATGTTTTTGATAGTTTTACCATCAAATCCATGAACTAAATCCAAACCTCTAATTGTGTTTATTTCTAGTACAAAATTTTCAAATGACATGGGGATATTTAATGCTGTACAAATGAGAGTCCTTGTCTTGTCTTGACTTATCCTTATCTGCTCTTGGTCTTGTCTAGTCTTGGCAAATTTTGAGGAAGTTTTTATTTGGTCTAGGGGGCCAACATAGTGAAGAGCAATTTGACGATGAATATTTTATGATTAAATTATTAAAATGACAATTTTAATAATAATTACTTTAGTTTAGTTTTTGTTTTGATCAACCTTTATATTTTTATCATTACCTAAAGTAAATAACTGCTTCATGTAAAATGAATATTATCTATCTTAATTATTTTTATAAATAGGTAATATATTTTGTCTGCATCATGAAATTATTATAATTTATGACTTGTTATTTGAATGTTATTAACATATTTGAGTACTTAATTAGATATACTAACGAACATTTAAATAAATTGTCCGCTTTATACTAATGGAACGATATCTATATAAAATGCTAAACTTCTTACTCTATCAATACTATTGTAATAATGGTTATTAATAATTTTTTAAATATTTTGTTGGTTGTAATAATTTTCGTTAAAGAAAACTTAAAACAATTTTTGATTTTTATACATCCTTAAGTTTCAACTTAAACTTTGAAGTGTAATAATTTTTCTTCGAAAATTAACTTCCAGTCCTTGTTTAATTCTTCTTATACATGGGTGAGCTAATATTTGTGAAGTTCAACAAGAATCATTGTATTGTCACGACGCGGCGCCTCCACCAAGTTGTCACGACACATTTTTTAAGGATAGCGACGTGGAGGGTGTACACATAGATTAACGAGAGGTATCCAAACTTACCAAATGTTATTAAAACTTATCGGGGTTTAATTTAAAGAAATCATTTTAAATAAATACATTTTTCTGTAATCGAATTAATTTACTAGGTAACGTACTAATTTACACTAAACTTTCTAAAATTGCATTTGACGCGATATATTTCGAAGTTGAAATTCCACCGTCGGGCGATCTGTGTTGTTTGTTATTTCTGTTGTATATTTCACGTGTAATTGATGTTTCGGATTTCCGATTCAGTGTTCTGTGTTCCGATTCCGATTCTGTGAGTTCCGATGGGCATTGTTTCTTCTACTATTTTATTTGAAGAAACAATTCACACTCTCATTTCGCATACCATCTACTAAACAACGACCACCCAAATAAAACAATAGATGAAACAATGAAATGCAAAATCTAGATATCAAAGAGAACATTGAAATATATAAACACCAAATACACTAGAATACATTAAACGAACAATATATATATATATGCTTGTTTGTTTGAGATTAACAGATTTCGTCACCGTTTGACCGATCATTATGAAACTTGATACATATATGTATTTTTTCAGGGAAAAGGTTTTTATGCTATGCACTTTGTTACAATTCGCCACTAGATAGCGCTGTAGCACATCAACTTCTACACCGTTCAACCGATCGACCTGAAAATTGATATACATAGAGTTTTAACTCTATGTCGCGAAATATATCGCGACAAATACGAGTAGAGTTTTGTGAACCAGTACGTAGTAAATTAGTTTATTAATTTAATAAAATATTATTAACATAGAAAATAAAGATTGAACATCCCAATTAGTGTTCTGTGTTCCGATTCCGATTCTGTAAGTTTCGATGGGCATTGTTTCTTCTAGTATTTTATTTGGAGAAACAATTTCGCGTACCATCTACTAAACAACGACCACCCAAATAAAACAATAGATGAAACAATGAAATGCAAAATCTAGATATCAAAGAGAACATTGAAATATATAAACACCAAATACACTAGAATACATTAAACGAACAATATATATATATATGCTTGTTTGTTTGAGATTAACAGATTTCGTCACCGTTTGACCGATCATTATGAAACTTGATACATATATGTATTTTTTCAGGGAAAAGGTTTTTATGCTATGCACTTTGTTATAATTCGCCACTAGATGGCGCTCTAGCACATCAAATTCGACACCGTTCAACCGATCGACGTGAAAATTGATATACATAGAGTTTTAACTCTATGTCGCGACAAATACGAGTAGAGTTTTGTGAACCAGCACGTAGTAAATTAGTTTATTAATTTAATAAAATATTATTAACATAGAAAATAAAGATAAACATCCCAATTAGTGTTTGTTGATTATTTAGTTAATTCTTTCGATCAGCTCTTGCAAAAAATAATTAAGTAAATAAGTAGAAAATCTTATATGTTTGTATCACCCAGTGTTGCCATGTTTCACTGACTATGTATATAATTTAAATGGGAACTTTCCAATTAAAACGTATAGAATCGCGTACCACTAAACTCTTTGCATGCCTGCTTTTTGAATAATTTATGCAAGCTCCTGAAATGTCTTTTTGTAGACTAGCCAAGAATGCTAACCTAAACGGGGGCCCTAGATTATAGCTGAATTTGAATACGGCTGTTTCCTGTTGAACAACTGCATTCGGATTATAAGAATTATTACAACTGAACTTTTAATGCAGCTTGAATTTATTAGAATATTATTTGTAGGTTAAACGGTTTGCATCAGATGATATTTATTTCAACCCTTTATTTTCCGGTACGTGTGTTTATCTTATTTTTGTATTCTTTCTCTTCCAATATTTGTTCTAAATATTGCATTTTTTCAATACATAGACTCTCGATTATCCGAGGTAGTGGGGCCGAGACCACTTTGGATACGGAAAAACTCGCATAATACGTAGGTTAATTGTAAATGTACAAAATCGATTTATTCTATGAAAAAACAGAATAAACATAATTACAAACCTATAAGCAAGTAGAAACATGAAATTATTTCTTAAAAGGTTTTTAATAATTTTCTGAATTAACCTCTGTCCTCCCTTAGATGATATAATGTTACATCAACGCTGAAGGAGTATGTCATGTGGTGTACACTCTTCTTGTTGCTCTACTGAAGCGAGTGCGTTGTAGATCAATTTCAGCTCATCGGAATGTGATATTTTTGGAGTTATCTTGTGCATATCGTCGTCTGCTTCACTGTCTTTAGCACTGTTAACCATACCGATAATTTCTTCATCGGAAATCTTCATCTGGACATCTTCATTGCACCACACACGAATTTTTTCGCTGTTGATTTGATTTTTAACAAGTAGCTCAATGGCTAGTTGAACTAATTCGCTCACATTCTCCTGTTCTGTACTTTGAGGGGGGAGGGGTCCAGCTAAGCCAAATAATTTTTTCCATTACTTTTGAAGGGTGGGAGTTTTCACCTCGTCCCACGCTGAGGCAATCCAGTATGCTACATCTTTTAATGTGACTTGCTTTAAGGCTTCCTTAACAGTCAATCCTTGGTCTAATTTTACAATCAACATCTCCAGAAGCCTTCCCGGTAATTTCTCTTGATCATTTCTAGAACGCCTTGGTCTAGGGATTGTATAATCGATGTCACATTAGGGGTTAGGAATATAGCTTTAATATCACCAATGTACAGTTCTTTGGCGTCTGGGTGAGATGGCGCATTGTCTAATAATAAAATAGATTTCCTGCTGAGCTTATTTATTTCAAAAATGTTTCAGTTACAGCAACAAATGCTTACAAAACCAATCACCAAAAATTGTACTATCCATCCATGCACTTCTTTGGTTGCAGTACATTGTTGGCAGACAGTTGACTTGGATATTTTTAAAGGCTCTTGGGTTTTTACACATTCCAATAAGCAGAGGCTTCAGTTTCAAAGAACCAGAAGGCAGTCAGCCAGAATTATGACTCTCTCTTTTCATTTTTTAAATCCAGCTGCCGTTTTTTCTGGATTTTGCTGCTAAGGGTTTTGAAGGTAGCATTAGAAAGTTAAGACCACTTTCGTCTGAGCTGAAAATTTGATGAGTCAGCTGACAGTGTTTCCCCACTAATGCTCATCTGCCTTATGCCATATTTCTTCCTCCACATGTCCAGCCATCCATCGCTTACAGTGAATGTTTCCTTGCTGTCTTTGAAGTTCTTGTGGAACTCAAGCTCCTTTGCTTAAAGCATTGGCCCACTCACAGGACTGTCGATCCCTCGAAGTTGTGAAAACCACAGAAGAAGAGCTTCAGACGTCTGCTCGAAACTCTCTCGTCCATTTTCCGCTCATATCGAAACATAGAAATCAAAATACGCACAAAAGGCAACACAATAACACAACTACGTTTAACACGAGCGCATTGTCAACTGACGTGACAGTGGCAATGCGAAGATTTAAGAGTGACCCGATGTACGACATCTAAGGTTCAACATTGTTTGTAAAACGCATCGCTTCTCGTCGTAATTGTTCCGTTCTTAAGAGCTTCTTTTTTATTTCTGATCTTTCAATGTCTAGCTCGGTTAACCCAGAGACTCGATTGACCGGGACTCGGGTAATCGTGAGTCTTCTGTATTTGAAACTTTTTAATTGGCACGAATAAGTTTTTGCATAACGTCATAAAATGTTGAACAGGTTTTATATCATCCAATAAATGTAGGAATTTTTATTTTAGGGAGGTAATACAGCACTTGGTTTGGTCTGAAGAATATAAAATCGGAGTATTATTTTTCCTCCATAGTCGCTCTAGAAATACGGATTTTAAAATGTTTCGTTTACAATCATTTTATCGTGCGCTCTTAAATTCATTCCATTTGAGGAGTCTGCATCTTTTTGAGGAGCAATTCAAAGCGACTTTTTTTCTTCTTCAAAAATCTCCACTTATTCAATTATACTGTTCTTACAGTTCAATTGTGTTGCTCCCTACTAGCTCTTAATTGACCGGAGATTATGTTCTAATGATTGCTTTTGGGTAAATTACAATATAATTCTTGGCTTCTTTTATAATTTGCTCAATGTAATTCCTTGAAAGTGGTAAAGATTAGTATACGAGAATTACTTTTTATATTTTGCTATTTGGCAACCCCAGTGCTGACAACTGACATCTCTATCGTAATGTTTTACATTTTTGAATGCATCGATGAACTTAATTAGACTTTTGGCGATGAAACACCATCAAGAACCAGCGTTCATTGATGGTTTACCAAATTCAATCTTAGCCGATTTCGTGAAGGTTGAGACATCCTTGGGCATTAGTGGGACCAGCATGGATTCAATATTGCATAAGCATTTGGTCATCATAAAAGATTTGTCCGTACATTACTTGACAATCGCTCAAAAAGAAGCTTGTGACAATTGGGCGAAAGAACTGCTCACAAAATACGATCGCGATGCTTCACAGCATATCAATGATAACGTGGCAGGTGGCAAATCCCGGATATAGCCCGAAAATAAACTCTGTGGGTTTTTTCAAAATGAGCGAATTCCAATATAAGTTGTTCGACCCTTTGCGCCTTTGCGCACGAAGCAAAGGGTCGACTATTTTTCGGAAAAACTGGACATGTCGCAACCGTTTCATTGGTGCAAACGTAGAATATTCAATTCTGAATGATACACAACCATTTGTTTGCCAGAAGTCTTCGGCAAAATAAGAGAAACCAATCGCTAATGACGGATCATTTAGTAGCATTACAATACAAACTCGCACACCTCGCCCCAAACAACTGACTTTTTTGAGCATTCACAACGTGGATTTGATGGCTCAATCCTGATTTGACTCTCAATGACTTCTATTTATTCGCCCCACATCAAAAATAAATTGCGAGGTCAACGCTTTTCGACACCTGAAGACGCGATTGATGAGTTCAAAACGCTTGTTTCGGAGGTATCTCAATCGGATTGGAGAAAGTGCTTCAAAAATTGGTTTAAACGAATGCAAACGTATATTGATTTCAATGGAGAATATTTTGAAAAACAATAAAGCCATTTTCGATGATAAATATTTGTTTTTGTTACCTATTAGTCTACTTCTGTTTTCAGGACCGTTTGTTAAGCTTCCTCCATACTGTAAATGAATAAAGCTTCTTGTTTCCGAAGAATCACATCTATGGCTCCTTATAAAAGACTCGATTGACCAGACGCCTGTGCTCCTAGTGTAGATTGTTCATAAACTGGAGATTAAGCTGTTCTGTTTTTTTTTTATAATAATTATCTCCCATCCTTATAAGGATTTATTTAGAGACCTTTTCAAGACTGAAAATAAAATTTTATTGTATTATTTTATTGGAGAAGGAAAATTTTATTAATTCTTTTACTTGAATTAATTCAGTTAACTTCTTAACGAGTCAAAAATATCTTCCTTCTCTCATGATAGGATACTTTTAATTTCCTTTCTATAATATTCCCTCTCACGAGATATCGATTTTTCTTTTAAAACTTTTTAAGCGCGTCGGGAACGATCTGAGATAGATGGTGGTAATATATCATTTGAACTACACATACCCACAACTCTCACCACACCTAAGTTGTTACAATTTCCAGTATTATCATGTA
>WYDF02133280.1:0-22355 GCA_009867245.2 Adranes taylori
AGAAATCAGATATGTTCAGGTTGAATTTTGAAATTTTTTGGTTGATTTGATATGGAATGACCCACTATTCAGCAACAACCAAGCTATTCAGCAACATCTCTGATAGTAACTCGGTGGTTGTCCATAACTATTTTCTTCGCCTTTCGATGTTATTATCAGTTATTGATATGCTAGGACGGCCAGGATGCTCATCATCTTCACAGTCCTCTTGGAAACGCTTGTACCACTTATGTACGCTTGTTTATTCATAGATGAATTATAGAAAGCAATTCAGCACTGCAAATTCCATTTTTCTTTCTAAGTAAAAAATCGGCGACAAGTAACCTTATTGGCACCTAGCAATAAACTAAATAACCACTATGGCTGCAGTTGTCAACATATGTTTGGGAAAATATCTACCAACAAAACAACAACAAAAATTTGACAGTTGGAATTCTACAACCCCGGAAATTTAAAAATTCCGCGTATTATCTGATCATACATCGTACTAATATAATAAAATACTTGGAATGTTTTTTTCGAAAAATGTATTCTTTCGGAGAAGAATATAAAAATGACACAATTAGACACTTTAGAACAGAGTTTCCCAAACCTTTTTGCGCCAAGCCTCCCTGGGTTATAATTATATATTTTCATGCCCTCCAGCCCAACATGCCCTCCATCCCAATTTTCCTATGCCTATGCCTACCCTCACTATGCCTACCAAGAGAGGCGTGCCCACTGGTTGGGAAGTCCTGCTTTAGAAGAAATTGCGATTTATTTCTAAATTATATTTCTATTGGAGTAATAATAAAAATAATTATAAATAACTCTTATTGCCATTTTTACAAATACATTTTTCTAAGTTAACATACAAACTAATTTCCGCATAAAATAGAACTTTAAATTATCCCAAATAACACAATAAAATACAAATAAAACTACTTGTCAGTATTATCTATATTTTACCCACTCACTACCAGTTCTAGGCTGAAGAGAATGATAAATTCTTTAATAAATTCCTCCTAAAGCCTCCTTTAATAAATTCTCCAACCTCCTAATGTACATAATTCCTATAGTGAGTGGCGTTTTAGTGGCCCAAATCCCACACTGTTGCGCATCCTTTGCGTTTTGAAGGTTTCTCCATTTTCTATGTACAACAAAAAAAAAAAAAAAGAAATCCAGACCATCCATTATATAATTTTTCTATTCTATATTTTTTCTCTCCTTCCTTTTCTTTTTTTATCTTTCATATATCATATCGCGTATGTACGTATGTAGTACACATAGGTATATGAAAAATACACGATTCGTGTAATTGACCTTTTTAGAATTTCACCTTAGTACGTCTTTTGTATTCACATCACTGCAATCGGTTCATATAAGAGGGGTTCCTAAAGAACAATTCATCTTTTACCATAGATCCATAAGGGCTCACATCTGGCTGGATAAGGGCTCACATCTTTAAAACCATTTAAACTGAACTTCTCATGTTAGGTATTAATTTAAAGAGAATCACTAAGCCTTAGATTTGAATGTTTTATTACTCAAAAATTGGCTCATTACACTTAATTGCTGACATTTACCAAATTAAAGTCTCTTAGCCTTATATATGTTCCCAAGTTTCATTTTCCAATCTTCATAAGAACCGAAATATATAAGATAAGAGCATGTTTTGAAGTTCAAATTTCTCCGAACTTTAATCGTGTTTTTCAAATTAATTTATTTAATCGCTTAAATATATTAGGGGAATCTTTGACATAATAAATTTCTTATGTCAAATATTGACCATAATATATTTAAGTGATTAATAAGTAAAACTAAAGTTCGGACAAAATTGATCTTAAAAAATTGCTCTAGCCATGTATCAAATTAAATATTTAAATATACCTAATATATACTATTTTAAAGTCAAACAGAAAGCTGAATAAACACGACAAAATATTAAATATACAGACATGCGAAGTACTCTTTGTCGCATGGCTACAATTATACGTTTTAGACAACAATTGACGTAATGCATTATTAGTAGACCAGTTATAAGGTTCCATGGTAAAAAGTTATTTACTTTTGACCGATTAAGTAAAGTTATTTACTTAAGCGATTGTTAGCAATAAAAAAATTGTTTAAAAACTTTTTACTAACACCCTGTATATTTATATACATATATATTGATAGCCCTTCTGATTCTCTTTAAACTTATACCACACATGAGGGGTCAAACGAATAATTTTATTCACAAATTCTGTTTTAAAACTAGGAGACTGAAATTTAGTTACCATATAATACCTTATATTTTGCGTCGAATTAAATTACTCCAAAGTCTTCAACTGCTATACAATGCGACGTTGCCCCGTTTAAAGTTTAACAAATTTTCGATATATCTTAGAAATTATAAAAAATAGGATATTTGAATAAACTTTGATGCATAAGTTACCTAAAGCTCCTTCGATTATATTTGAAACATTTTGTTTTAAAATCACAATTTAATATATTTTGATTTAGAGTTGTTATTTTGCAAATTTTTCGGTAAATTTTCTAAAAAACTGTAATTTTTTTTAATTTATTGTATCGAAAGATTCTTTAATATTTAAGCGATTAAGCGAGTTTACAAAAACACACGATTAAACATAATCGAGTAATTTGACCTTAAACATACGAGTAATATCTCGGTTCCTTTGAAAGTTGAAAAAATGAAACTTAGGGAACATACAGTCTATGGGACCTCAATTTAGCCAATATGAACAATTGAATATACTGAATCGATTTTGAACAATAAAAAAAATTCAAGTGACTCAGGCCCGGATGATTTATGGGTTGGCAAATTTTTGCGTAGGCAAATTCAAAGGCAATCTGGCGAGCCAAACTTATCAGACTGCCATGTTAGAAATATCACATAAGTCGGCAAAGCGCTCAACAAAGCTGTCCCCGCGTCATAGGCAAATATAGAGATCGGGAATTCATATGTAGGGTTCAGGAAAACTCAAAGGTTCAACTTTTGTTTTATGGGAAATATAATGAAACGAATGACTTCCGGTATATGAAAGATGGGGTGGCGATCACGTCTTAGATGTTTTTTCTTGACTTTCCTTTCTTTTGACTTCTTGTAGTCCATCGTTGAGATTTCCTTTCTATTTCCTATTTCAACAAGTCGAACCAATTTTTATTATATTTCTTTTCATCCCTATTCAAATTTATTAGTCCGAAAGAAGAAATACGTTTTCTCTTTTTTCACCTTTTCCTACTTACCCAATATTTTTTCAGTTGATTTCAGGATTTCAGGATTTTCTCTATTACATTTATTATGTTTCCATACTTATGCTTCTATTACATCAATTCTTTATTTTTGATAGTCCTACACATGCTCCTCATTTTTTTGTTCATCACTCTACTCTACTATATCAAATTTTTTTCCGAAAGGTCCCACAACATTTCAGATTTTCCATAAACTTTGTTCTCACTCTTGTAAATCCAATCCTTGAAAGAATTCCAATATACCTTCAGCTACGTTGTTGTATGTTTTATTGCGTACATTACCTCGTACATACCTCATACATACATACATTAAAACGTATATAAGTATTTAATGTACATAGGTACATTAAAACGTACATACCTCGTACGTTTTATTCCTTTATCATTCCCCTTTTTAGAATCTCACCGTCTTCATCCTACACTCAAAGTGATTCCATCCAGCCATCTTTTTCTCATTCCAACAATCTGATGGTGATTCATTACTAAAAGAAGTCATTCGAAAAATATTTCTTTTATTTTTTGATAGTAATCTCGACTTTTAATAAATTAATATCAATACCAGGGACCCACGTTTATTGTCCTTTATACCCTATAATATTTTAAATATTCTTTATGGTCACCTAGATTAAACATACAAACACACCTAATGGCTGAGCAAATACTATATCCGATGAAAATCACAGAAGCAAAGATTCTATACTTTATGAAATTCATAAGTTGATAACATTGGAGCTTAGCAAATAACGAATGTTTCTGTTGGTGGTGGATCCAAAAATAAGGGCATTAAACTGAAAGGTTTTAAACTTCAAGGCACCTCCACAGACCCATTTAATCAATGCTTCCAATACCTATTTTTCCTATATGTAAACTATATCTAAACCTAGGGCTCAATTTCTTATTCTCAAAACATAAGTCAGACAATAAATATTCAGGCACTCATATACCTTTAGTTGAATTTATTAGTACTTATTTCCTCGTCTCTTCTCTGTTTCTCTATGTCTGTTTTAATGTCAATGTAATTTGTTTTCATTCTCTCATCACACTCTTCACTCTAACCTTCTCTTCCCAGAACATCATAGATCATCCTACTCTTTCATAATTTGTTTTCTTTTTCTTCCCTATTCATTACTATTCACCTTATTCTACATTCCTCCTTTCCTAATTATCCTTTTGACATCTTCCATTCATACCTTACTACATTTTTAAAACCATTTACAACTCACAACAATTGAACCTATCCACCTCATGGACTTTTCTATATCTGATATGCTTTTTATATGCACTCCTGGACTCTTTTTTTCCGCCCTTTCTAACATTCTTCCTCCAATCCAAACATCATTATACTTTTTATACGCTCATCCATAACCAGTAATCCTTTTTTACAGAATCCCAAACACATCTCATACTCTCCGCAGCAATTTTGGTCTTTTGCGTTATCATCTGTACATAACCCATTATTCTTTATCATAAATATTCACCACCATTCCTCTCCTCCACATATATTCATTCACTTTATCAATCACTTCTTTCATTTCCTCCCTATTCTATGTCATAAGTATAACCTAGTGGCCATATGTTCTTTTTGGTAATTACATCACCGACAGTCCATTGCTGCATTCATTGCATAGCATTGCCTTATTTCTTTTACCACTTCAAACCATTTTTAACCGTGTCTCCTATTTTTACTCGTACTTTAGTCCCTTAATTCATCCTCCTTATCGTGTATCACATAAATTTCTTTATCAAATGTTGCCTTCAAATCTAAAATCAAAATGTACAACTTTTTATTCTCATTATAAATTTCCTTGTTAAATATAATTTATTATGATGATATTATCTATTGCCGCCATACATCTTCTAAATCCAATCAGCGCTAACGAACTCTTCTTGCTTCATGCCTAACTCCAACCTTCTCTTTACCTTACAACCTTCTCAAACAAGCTGTGTAATCCATTCATAATAGTTACCTCCATGCAGTTTCCTACATTTGTCGCATCAATTCTATTACAGACCGCCACGTTTTTTCCTCTCTTGCATTCTTCCATGTGAATTACATTTACAGTTCCACACCTCATTTGTTCCACTCGCTAACGCTCGTATTCCTTGTCCATTTAAACACTCCTACAACCACCGTCATCCCAGCTTCTACCACGCAAGTACCCTTCTTTATTCCGTTAATTTCCTTTATTGTTCTCTCTATAGTAATATTGTAGCATACAAATTGTACGTTGTGTATTAACTTTTTTTTTGATTATGAGTTTATTATTTCGAATATACATTTTTTATTAGTTCGTTATTATTAGATTGATTAAGTTAATATCAATTTGACAAATAGTCAATTGCATGATCGTTGTAAATAATCTTAGAAACGCACGGTTATCTTATGTGAAGATTAGATGGAAATTAGATAGTCTCATATTGAAAAAGAGTTAATCTTAAGTTGAAAAACAAAAGATACACTTATGCTTAAAATAGTTAGACTATAAGTGGAACACACAGACTATAAGGAGAATAGTATGTATGGTAACTATTCTGGCTTAGTTAGGTTTTCAATATTCTTTGTTGTTTAAAATTTGAGGGCGAATATTCCTTGGGCGGTGGCGCGTGGAACGCGTCAATTTGTCCTCGTTCTAATTTAGTCTCTTGTAGATAGTTTTGTATGCTTGAGACTTGTAAATAATTCTAGATTTGAATTATTTACAAGTTTCGATTGGCTAGATGTGCTGAACTGTTGTTATTACGTAAGCAATTTATATGCTAGACGAATTAGTTGGAAAAAAAGGCGGTCACCTACAGGGAGTTTTACCGTAAATAAATTGGGGAAAAAGACAGTCGCCTACAGGCAGTTTTCCGGTAAATGAATTTTACAATTAAAATATAGAAATAATCATTTATCGAACAGATTCAGTCACACGAATCCAGGTACATCGACCAAAGTAGCATAGGAGTAGGGGAAAGCACACAGATGTACAGACGAGTTAGCTAGGGGGAGATAAAGAAATGTAAAAGCTAGACAGCGCCTACAGAGAAGAACAGCCGGTAATCAGAATTTTTAAGTTGAAAAATGAATCCATGTCACTCAGCGGATTGAAAATAAAATCATGAATAAAATTAAATTATAATTTATTTCAAAAGAAATCAGGAATAAATTAGATAAATGAGTATCGGTAGTATAAAGTGTTAAATAAATATCGGTAGTTATAGATAAGGGGCATAATACAGTACAGTATTTGATAATAATTAAATATTTTTTTTAAGTTTGAATTCTTTGAATAAAATTGATTTAGAACAAGTTTATTTATCGAGATAAATTGAAATGAATTAATAAGGTCACTGTGCGTAACTATAAATGGAGTTTGTGATAGTAGGATCGACAGAAACTGTAAGTAGAATGATGTAAGTGTAACTGGCCACAATATTTGTGAGGCAAAAGGAATTAGTATTTTTTGGATTTTGAAATTATATATGTATTTCCCCAAACAATAATCAATTTCTTCAACTATAATTATTAATCTATTTCTCCAAGTGGCAAATATAATCTATTTCTCCAAACTATATTCCGAAAAATATTTTAAAAATATATTTCAGAAATAGAAAAAAAGATAGGTGAGAGGGGCAGCGAAAACATTTTAAGAATTTAAGGGGGCCGCGGTCATTAAAAGGCTAAGAACCACCGGTGTAGTATATATATAGGTTACACAAAAATATACAGGGTGACACGGAAGATCTTTAAACAAATTTCTTGTTCAAAATCGCTTTCGTATGTTGAATTGCCAAAATTAAACAAATATGAAGTCTATATAGTGTAATACATGATGTACAGTTTTTATAAATAGGAAGTTATAAAAATTATTGCAATTTTTTTCAAGGTCAATTTAATCAAAAACGAAATTCTTTGTCGACTTAAACTCCCTGTATATTCTTATTTAATCTTTAATTACGATATACATGTTGACTAGAACGAGAATATGATGTCGATTAACCAATTCTCCTAACTCCGACATTGGTAAGTAGTTAAAATATTAAATTCATTCAACATGTAAATATGTATTATAGCATACCTGTAAACCAGCAATTAATCTTTCCAAATCCAGGTCTAATCAGAAACAGATAATCATTTTCATCTAACGAATCAACAATTGCCGCTGTTCCGGCAATAATAAATGGTGCGCCCCAAGCATAAATCTCGTACAAGCGTAATCGCCAACGTTCCTGGCTCTTCTCAAGGCTCTGTGGACGTAGATCTCTGAAAAGAAGAAAAAAAAAATTGTGTTTGCTCTGTTTATTCTGCAACGTTCAGTTTTCATTAATAGAAATATAAACCTAGAAATAAATACCAAAGCATTTGTCATAGAATTTGATATTATTAAAGGAGGACCGTAATTATGCTTTTGACTACCATATTGATTTATTTTATTCTGATTGTAACATAAAATGCTCTGCATGAGCTCTCAGGGGAGTGGGATAGAAAGTGTCAAATCTCTACTATTATTGTAAGTACACAAATATATCTATAGGTAAACATATATACAGGGTGTACACTTTCTAATTGAGACAGTATTGCTATCTCCTAAAGTAGAAGAGATGGAGAAATGGGAGAAAAATGTAGATAATTAAAAAACAAACAAACAACAAACATCAGACTTCAAGTTTTCAGAGCCGTATTTGAAATATTTACAAAAACAAAATTTTGCAAAATTTCTAAAATTTACTGTAGCATTGTTATTTTTGATAATATTAAAACACCGTAAGGTATTTTTTTGTTACATAAGTAACATCCTTAAGTTTTCCGTAAATACATATGTAATACAGCGTTTCGTAACTGCGTAGACACCATCAACATTGTATTTTAAATACGGACCTGGATTTTTTTTCATCAAATCATTTCAAAATTGTATTTTAAATACAACCCTGTATGATTAAAAATTATTTGTTACAGTTTTTGTTGATTTCAACATGGTTCTTCTTTTAAAAGCTGATCCTGCCGCGATTCGTTGCACTTACGATATATTTAGTTTAGCAGGATAAAAATGAAACGCACAACATTTTAATCAAAAAGACCTACTTAATTTTTAGGAAACTAGTGCTTGATAAAAAAATTTAACAACGGTCTCTGACATTTTTATTTGAAAAGATCAACCTAGGACAGGTAAAAGAATAATGTTTTAATTAACTTTAAATTTTTTATCAAGCACTAGGATTTCAACCACGTTGAAATCAAGAAAACATGTTACAAATGATTTTAATCATACAGATTTAGAACACAATTTCGAAACGATTCAATAAAAACGAACAAGGTCCGTATTTAAAAAATAATGTTGATGGTGTGTACGCAGTTATGATACGCTGTATTACATAACTTTAAAGTTTTTTAATATTATCGAAAATAACAATGTAAATTTTAGATAATTCTAAAATTTTGTTTATTGTAAATATTTTAAATACGGTTCTGAAAATTAAATGCTGATGTTTGTTTTTTAATCACCTACATTTATCCCATTTAAACGTTTCTCTATCTTTTCTACTTTCGGAGATAGCAATATTGTCTCAATAAGAAAGTGTACACACTGCATATATATGTATATATATATATACATATATGCAATAACGGAGTACTATAATAAGGTTTATTGTTCTTAATATTTATAACTTCATAGATATTATTCGATTCGCGATTTTAATTGACTGATAATGTGTAGCTTGAATTTATAATTCAAAATTAGTTAGAATGATTCCATTAGTAAAAATAGCAAAAAAAGTTGCTAATTAGAAATAACTTCATTTCTGTTATTATTCTGTTCTTCTGATTAGAACTCGACTTCTCTTCCAAGTCTCCAGGACGTCCGTAGAAGTAAATGGTTGGATAATGGATGGTTAGCGAATATATTGTAGGTTGTTCCAGCCAGTTTGTGGGTACGAAGATATGAAATACGTAGCTGAGATAAATTGTTGAAGATATTACGTGCTTTTTGAGAAAAATGGAAGTGGTGCATACAAGGATTTTAATCGCTGTCGCCGAAGTAGTAACGGAATAGTCATCGGTGGTGGTGATCTTCACGTGTCACAGGGTAAAGCCATCCTTTGTCTGGAGTGAGTGGTAATGGTAAGTCGCCTGGAGCTGTAGGTGGAAGTAGCAAACAAGGAGTGATGGCGGCTCTTCTTGTTGCTTCGGTGGTGTGGTTCGATTAGGAACATCTACCAGCGGACAGTGCTGTTTGATGGGCCTCTGTGGAGTGCTATCTCTGTCATCTTCGTCGTCTCGGTGTGTTTGGCGGTTGGTCTCTCTCTTCTTCTTACGTTGACCCCTTCGCTTTCTTATTGATGAAGTAGATAACAGGGAAGGGTTTATAAAATATTTTTGAGTGAACGAAATGAGTACCAAGATGATGATAAGAGAACGACAGATTCAGCAGAAAATCATAATGTAATATATATATACTTGGTCTGATGTCCATAAAATTTTACTACTGACTTGGTTTATTTTAATTTTAATTTAAATATGTAAAATAAGTAATTAACTATTTGCACTTACTTCGAGCAAATCAAATTCATCGCGAGTTAGCTTGCAATAATGCAAGAAAATAGATCTGATCGCTCCTTGCAAATTATGTTGCAATGTGCGAAATGCTCACTCCAATACAACCAGCACAAGATGCAATCTTAGTCTAATTAAGGCTAGCTTGAGTAAATCCTTTTATATGCAATTAGCTGGCAAGAAAACTCTTCTAGCGTGTCGCCTGGACAGTGGCACTTCGCGTAACTCGATGACTCGATGAAAGGGAAGGGTTTATAAAATATTTATGCGTGAACGAAATGAGTAAAAAGATAATTCAAGCCACGCATAACGCGTGTGGCTTGAAGGAAACTACTAAACATATTAGGAAGTTTAGAACTACGGAAAGCATCTTCGATCCGTTGGAACTTATAAGGATCAATCCTGCGTCCCTTTTCTGTCAAAAATCTACGAGAACATAAGTTGTTCCTCCAATCAGAGTAAAGTGTAAGCGACGATCTCCAAAAGTGCTACCCCTGTAAATGCAAAGACAGCCAATGAGAAGAAACTGTATATTTTATTGACGGATTTTACCGAAGTGCTTCCGCGAAGGACAAAACAACTACACATCGCGGCTCTTCCGCGAATGTAAAATTTGCGTCCGCGTTTTAGCTTTTTCCACCTCATCTGTGTCAAACAACTGCATTTTCCTTTCGTCATTAAATTAATATATTATGTCCGAATTGAATTAAATTAGATTAATCAATTTATATTACATTAGAGGATTATAATCAATTTATATTACATTAGAGGATTACTTATTACCTTAACTGAGTTAGTTTACATGGGCTATGATATCCGATAACATACTCAAACAATATTCAATTAGCTGATTAGGGTAACAATGAATTGGAATAAACATGGACACCGGATAGACATAGTTATGCCATAAAGGTGTGTATGAAGAAAAATCTAGGTCTGTGTAAAAAAATGAACTCATTGATCTGGACAGAAAAAAATGTACAACAAAAGGATGACACAGTTGCAACCTATTTTAGTACCTACACAAAACAGTATCTCAAATGTCTTTGCATGGGAAATTAATATTGGAAATAATTAAATACATTCCTTTGACTTCCTATAGCATGATAACTGAAAGTATCATAGTTAATTATTTCAGCTTTTGAGTTTCGTAAAGATCAAAGAATCAATCACAAAAGCGTATAATAAATAAAATCATTTTGGTGTTTGTGTACATAAGTGAACGTTCGAAGTGTCTTCAGGGTAGAGATTAAAGCTAGAAATAAGAGGCCCACATAATATTTACCAACATGAGGAACCTTTTTACGAGTCAACATATTAGCTTATAACTTAGGGTGTTGTTACTACGCTGCGTCTTATGGATGCGAAAGCTGGAGTCTCAGTGAATACCCCCAATCTCATAGATGACAAAACGTACAAAAATGGATGTGCTAACAATAATGGGAAAGGCCCGAGAGCTACCAAACATATCATGCAAAGCAAGAAATACGAGATCCTCCAGTTGATAATTGAGAGTAGGGTTGACGAAATAAGATCAGTGGACAGGCGCCAAAATTCGTAGTTTACAGACCTTCGTAGTTGATATGGACGATTTTCAACCAAAATCTTTAGGGCTGCAGTTTCCAGAGCTACCATTATCAATTGAGAAATGAGAAATTACTAAGGTTTTCCTTGATAATAATCAGTCAGACAATATCTCTGTATGTATTTTCTTCAAAGCTGAAATAATTAACTATGCTACTTTCAGTTATCATGTTACAGGAAGTCAAAGGAATGTATTTAATTATCTCCAATATTAATTTCCCATAAGACATTTCAGATTCTTTTATGATAACCTAACACCTTGTATAGAAGAAGGGTAAAATGTGTGGAAAAGGAAAGATTCAAAATAACCTCAACCTTAACGATATACCCAATTGATTCATAATCTTAATCTTTAACAATTTTTAAATTAGCAAGACAGCAAATAAACTAATGAAGTGATTAAGCAAAGTTATGAATTTAATTTAGAATGATTTATTGTTCATTTTTATCTCATTTTGTTTATTTAGTATTAATATATTTTTAAAGTAATTTTATATTTTTTCTTTTTGGATGAGCCCTTGGGATAAATGATAACTAACCATGTCTAAACTAGTGTCTGTATGGAGACTATGTTTGAGTAACACCCTCATTCATTATTTCAATCTACTCAACCCCTTGAAAACCCATTTTTTTTAGTTTCTAAATGTAAGCCAATATGGTCAATAATTTCACAATTTCAAAATAATAATGTTCTTTAGCGTACTATATTCCCAATTCCTAAATTCATTTATTTTTAATTACGCCACTATCGTGAAATTGTATTTCATGAAAGGTATTGTCCTAATCGGTAATAAGACTAACTCCGTATATTCGTAAATCGGGTATAAACACTAATAACAATATGATAATCAAACTTAAGTAGATTTGTTTTTGTTGACAAAAATTTCTACCTGTACATTTCAAGTTCTTTTGACTCTGTACTTAATTGGACAACACGATGTTCCAACCCTCAAAATTTTCGCAAAATTACTTGCTCCAATTCATATCTTAAAACATTCTTATTTTTTTAAACCCCATAAAATATAAATAAAATGGTTGTCTTATAAATCCCCATATTTATATATCCCTTAGCCTAAAAAAGGAGTTCAGTTTTTTTTCTTTTTTTCGCCACTGACCAGATTCACATCGGACCGATGCTACTCCTTTTAAGTCACCTCAAGTTTGATGCATCTCACATCGATATCCATAAAATTCTGAAGGTAGTTAGGTTATTTCAGATGGTTCGACGGAGGCAAAAAAGTTTTTACGAGAAATTTTACTAACATGTCTAACGTTACTAAATTAATGAAGTTCAATTTTTCTTATTTTCCATTTTTCTACAAAATTCTGAAATGAGGCTGAGAAACTTAACCTCTTCAGGCCATTCCCCACTACATTTCTCGTGAATTTACTCTGATTCCATTCGTATTTTATGATTTATTGGTGTTTAACTACCAATATAGCGTAGTGAAACTTTTTCTAAGGCATTTGCGAGAACCGTAAGATGTGGTCGTTAGTAAATTTCTCTAAAATATTTCGACCAATCAACTTTCCAGGAACATATGTGACGTCAGCAGTCCTAATTTGAAAATTATTAAACCTTCATAGGCTTGATTAAGGGCTGTATCTTATTATACTTCCCATCTTATTATCCTTCCCATACATAATTTCCCTTCATAGTGAGTATTGTTTTCACTTTCCATTCTTAACTTTTTTTGTACTTTTCCATAGCTTTTTTTAAAAAATTAATTTTATACCTCTTATGACGTCATAAGAACCATCTGCCTTTAATGATTTTCAAACTTACAATAACTGGCACACTATTCCAATCTCCAATCCCACATGCTTTTTTCATGACTTTAGTCTGATTTTCTATGGTTACTGTCCGTCCCCAAATTGTTGATTTGGACTACTGAATGACTGTTTTTTACTTAACCTATTTCAGAGATCAGTAAACAGCAATAACATTGTTTTTAAATATCATAAATGCTTTATTTGTTGGATTTAACAATAGCGTACCGTATTTTTTTTAAATTCCTAATTCTTTTTAATAAAATGTCTGTATTTTAGCGTTATCATTAAAAGCCACTGAGTTCCAAATTTGTACAAAGCTAGTAAATATGATAGTTCCTGATGGCCTTACAAATAATGGATAATATTACTGAAGTTGTTATTTTCTAGTCAAAATTATTTTCCTCTAATTCTATCCCGTAATTCAAGGGTAAGTTCTTCTACATAATTTTCATGCTAGGCTAAGCTAATAGTTGTCGTATCTATTAATTCGGCATTCGCCTACTCTAAAACTATCAAACATAATTGATTATAATTGAACTCCTTGACTCCAAACAAAATTAATTATTTTGGATAATTATCCTTTTGATCGTTAATCACTTTTACCCTGCCGCATCCATCCTTGATAGCCATAAATTATAACACACAAAATACTCAAACATTATTATTAATAAATATATTTCAAGTAAACACAATCATATTACAAAAATATAACTTCTAAAACAAATTATTTCCATTTCTTTCAACTGTCTACTAATGAAAATAATTAAAAAAAAATAATATGGAAACACTTTTTAAAAATGTCGACTAGGAATTTCGTCAAGTATATTAATCTACAAGTTCACCTCATTTGTTTTTAGATTTTTTATAGGCGCTGTGGAACTTGATAATAAAATTAATAACTAAAATATGTTCAAAAATATTTCTATATTTAAACGATCCATTTCACAAAAAAATATTTGCAGCGTATAACATGTGTCTTTAGTTAGGAATTATATTAGAGTTTCCACACAGATATCCATGTTAAAAAAATTTATGAAAGTTGAAAAACTGAATTTACATATTGTAAAGTAGAAAAAAGTTATTGTATCCATTTTACGTACTTTCAATATTCATAAGTCAAGATAGCCACATGCTAGGAAATGTTTGTTATTTAAGCATTGTTGTCTTACAATCAATTAAGTATAAATTAAAATTACAATCAAAGTAATTGTACAAATGCAAATTTAAATAAAGATTTTCAAGTTGGCATGACGAGTCGAAGGTGGTGCAATTCGCAGAGTGTTGAAAGCAGAGCGTGAAAGCATATGGTACTGATGAAGGCCAGATATCTATGCCAGATATGCGCAGACTTGGAGCCAAGTTAATGAAATAAATGAAACATTAATGTATTTGCCAACGAAGCAAGGGACTTTAACAATCAAAGTTCACCTCGTATAATACTTGCATTGTGGTTTTTTCTGAGAAGCAGCGGATCATTCTAAACATGGTCAAAGTTGTTTCTACAGTGATTTTAATACAAAAGGGGACTTTAACAGTCAAACCTCAACACCTTAACATATGGGGTTCATCACCAGTATTAGAGTATGTAATAATACGATATTTCAATGAAGAATGTAAGTAGTATTTACTTTTACGCGGTAAGATGAATTTTAAGCAAGTGGGTGTTAATTTCGAAAATTGTAATGAAAAGGGTATTTTTTAATAATTAGTTGTAAAAATTAAGGCAATGTGGACACGTGTTTCTAGCATAGGTTATAGCTGTTATCAACACCTTCTCTTATTCCAAATATAGGCGTAAGGTCTCATTGCATCGAACTACGAAGCCGATACTTTTTTTTAAATGTCTTTGGTTATGTTGACGTATTTATCAGAGTTTACGAAGTTTTGAACAATTTTTACGTAGTCTGAGTTGTTTAAAACTACCAGGCAGTTGCCCTTGTCAGGCTTTGTGATTGTGAAGTTATTTAATTAAAAATATTTATGATGGCTTTAAGGATTATATTATCAGGAGAATTAGAATTTTTATTATTTGACAAGGTTTGTTTTAGAACGCCATATATGTCGTTCAAGAAAGTAGTATTCTGAAGGAGGTTTTGGTTATTTTCCAATATATGTAGAATTTCAGCTGTAAGATAGTAATAGTCTATTTTTATTAAAAGGGCCTTTGGGGATGAATTTTATGTATTTCTTCAAAAGTTCTTTGTCGCTAAAAGAATAGATAGATAGATAAATAAGACCTTTATTTGGCATACAACTAAAATAACAAAATATACAAGAAATATCTTCATTCGTTAAGCACTAAATCTATACCTTTATCAATTTCAACTAAAACAACCACAAAAGAAAAATAAAACATAAACAAACTTCCTAATGTTCTTCCTGGGAGAAGGAAAGACCAGTATAATATTATTTCTTCCCCATGCTAGCTTATTCTTCCACCCCTCCTCCCTCCCACCCCCTTCCCAAAAGTAATTTATATTCCTACTTTCTGATCCGCTTGCCTATTGCTGCATTTACGCTTAACCCAACTCCCTTTTCCTTTAACCTACTCTCCAAATGCTCCTGAAGGAGCATTCCTGTCTTACTCCGCTACCCACTTGCAATCAATCCGACACCTCCCCATTCACTCTAGCTCTCACTTTCGTAACATCATACATGCTGCTTATCATTCTCACCAAACTCACTGATATCCAAACTTCACCCATTCTCTCCCACAAATAATTACGCTTCAACCTATCAAACGCGGTCTTGATATTCACGAACAACAAATACACCTTACTCCTCTCCGCCACATTTTGATTAATTACATAACTAATCATGACAATGTTGCCGATGGTCCCCCTACCTCTCACAAACCCATCCTGCGTAAATGATAGAATCTCTTTCACTCTCACCTCCTCTTCCAGTCTATTAAAGATCCTCGCATACATTCTATACAGCCCATCCATAATTATAATACCCCTGTAACTACTGACACTCTCTTTCACACCTCTCTTGTACACCGGCACAATTTCACCTTTCTTTCACTCCTCTGGTACGCTCACCCTCCCCATCCATATACTTTTAAAACCTCTTGTCAACGTACATACTCCCTCTTCATTCAAGCACTCCCATACATTCACCGGAATCCTATCAGGCCTTGCTTTGCCCCCTTTCATAATCCTACTTATTTCCCCTTCTCTCCCCCTCCACTTTAATTTCTTCCAAATTCACCTCCTTGTCATCCCCCAGATTCTCTTGCCACTCCCTTTTCTTTTCCTTCTCCTCCTCCTCCTCTCCTCCATTAAACGAGTAATTGGTTAAGTTAATGAATCTTTTATGAAAATTTACTAAACTGGGTTGCTAATTTTGAAAAATTGATTGGTGTTATTCTTTAAATTAGGATATTTGATATTATTATGTGAAATAGGCGTATTTAATAAAGTTCCGTTAGAAATTATTAAATAGGCGTATTTAATAATGGTTTTTGTTGATGTCAGAGGACCCGAAAAAATAATATGCCTGCTTCGATTTTAATCCGATTATAAGGGTCGAACAAGCGTTCGAACAATTTTCTGTCAATATAAATATAGTAGACCAACGAAATAATCTTTTTCTAAGAAATATTTTTTTTCTGGTAAAGTTAATACTGCTTTTGATGAAAGAACATATTGAAAATAATGAAAACATTAAAATTACGACTTTTTAAATTTTCATAGTTGTTGCTGAGATCAGTCCTTTTACATGGATAAATTCTAGACTACAAAACCTTTATTATTATAAAACTATTATTTAATTAAAGTGTGTATAGATTGCTGCGTATGAAAGCTTGCAATATATATTACTTACTCGACTATTTGTTTGGTCAACTGGACTTGCTCGAAGTGCATATTTAAAAATGTTTTATTAATACTTAAACTGCAGTTAAGAATCAGGTAGATAAGTGGGTCCAACTGCAGTTAAGAATCAGGTAGATCAGTGGGTAGCCATAAGCCTTAATAATGTCTTGTTTAATTTAGTTCACTTAACAAATAGTTGTACTTCTTAAAAGTAATACCATCTACATATTCTTAATTAAAATTAAAATTATTTAAACTTAGTAATAATTAATTAGGGATCAATTAATTCATTGTAGTATCCAGCGTAATCGTAAATATTCTTGTATTGATTAGTCACACGAATTCCTATGTCTCTTGGCGCGACAGATTAGTAGAATAAAGATGTTCGTATCTGGCCGTGTGAGCTTCGTAGACAGCCAAATGCCGGCCTCCATCGCTTCTTTCCGTTCCCTATCGCGCGATTATCGCGACGATCTTAGCCGAGCCACATCTAGATACGTGATGCTTTTTGACGCCTAGGGTAAGACTAGGAAAAACTGAGTAGGGAGTTCAATACCCCACTAAGTAATGAAATAAATATTGTTTAAGGAGAATAAAATTGGAAGGGGAACTTATAGCAGGTATCGGACAGATGTTGGATGATAGTAAGCTGCCAAAAGCGAATGTAGGGGAAGCATTCGAAATAAAAGCAGATTTTTTGACTGCACAGCCAATTGAATGTATAATTTCTTAATATTACGATAAATCTAAGTGCAATATAGTATCATAATAACATAAGCGAAACTCCAGAACGAAAAAAGAAATTGGAAAGAGACAAAATAGTTACAACAAATTTAAAGGGCCCCGACACATGTCTGCGACGCGTTGATGTTCAGCTGATGCTTTAACCAAAAGGTATTTTACCTCTAACTAGATGCAAAATACCTTATTTGTTAATAATTAGATGAGTTAGTCAATTTCCTCTGTCATTAATTCAAATGGAATGTTTAATGAAAATTTGAAAATAGATTAGACGGCCAGACGTGGTGTAGTTATGTAGGTCGTTAGACAATGGATGCACTACGAAAAAGGGGTACTGATCATAGCTTTGCCTAATGCTAGAAATACGTTTCATCTCCTACTGTTTTTTAAAAGCTACTTGTGTGCTCATTTCATCAATAGGCGCTTTGGAAATAGACTAACTCATCTAATTATTAAATAATTTATTTCAATGTAACTAATTTTCATTTAATAAAAAGTTGACAATAAATTAATTTCTATTTTAAGTTGCTTACTAGTTCTTATATTTACCTTCGTATTGAGAATATGTATACTTATCCATAGTTTACCGATGGAAGATTAACTTTTATGCAAATCAAATAAATCAGAACCGTACTATATTTTTTTATGTTGTCAGTCGATCAGTCCTTTATTAATTACTCTCTTAATATCATGATTAATTAAATGTTGCTTATTCGTTATTTTATTTATTTTAGACTGAAAGGAAAATTGTGTTGTATCTGTATTAACAACACATTTTATGTAAATGAAATAAATCTTAACTAGATTTGTTTTATTATTTGGAAAAATTCGTAAACCCACTATGTTGCATGTAAAAATAAATTGTTTAGTGCTAAATAGAGTATTTTAAAATTAATCGTGTTTTATTTGAATTGTGTTTGATTAATTCATGGACCGTACTTACTTTATTGAGACTATTAAGATTGAATCTTGGTTTTTATCAAGCAAGGGCTCCAATAATCATTGTCTAATTGTCAATTATTTTAGTGTATGAATACCCCCAAATAATCTTTTATAAATTTCAAACTACGCTCCTAAATAAAACAGTGATTAAAACTCTACCATCTCCCGGTAAAATTGAGTGTGTTTTTACTAGAAAACAATTTCATGTCACAATTTTTAACGTGACAATATTTCTAATATTTCTTCTATAAATATTCTACTTTTATATCTCTATAAGAATGAGGTAACTCTAATACAATGCATAGTTATTTTATCAAGTTGGCCCAGTTTCAAAAGATGTTCCACTGTATGTTCGTTTATTTTCTTTAATTTGAAATCAACAACTTTTAATATAATATATGCTACGTTTTTGTATCAAATGTGTTACATTGCAATAAATTATAAATGTTGATGTTGTAGATTTTCAATTCCTGTGTTTACAAGAAACTTTCGTTTATATATAAAATAAATGGTATGAGAAATGCCAATTTTCTAGCAAAAAATAGTCCATTTTTAACGCATAAAATGATTTATATGTTTACGTTCGGAAGAACCTAAAATAAATGTCGATGTCTGAGAATTATTCAATAATCTTTTAAATTTAGAAGTAAAAATGTTTTTCAGACTTAAAGCATTTTTTAAATGTATTTTTATACATGCGAGTAATTATCATGTTCATAATTTAAAAACCTATTTAGCTATTGAAATGAATACTATTTACTATAATGGTAAAGAAATATAACCTAAATAAAAGGAACATTGCTTCTTGTTTACGCGGGTTTAGTGCTAATCATGAGTACTAAACTAGTCGCACTAAATCTGTGTCATGTAAACACACAGTATATAGCGATGGTTTCTATTTTACTAATGACAAGTAGATACCCTAATCACCAGTGGCATATGCAGGGGGGTGTTAGGGGGTGGTCAGTTGACATACTCAAAATTACTAGACGCCTCGTTCTGCAAATATTGTGTTTTGTTTAGTTTGAATTATGGTGGTGCAGGTAGTCAGCCTTTGGGAATATCAGAAAACCACAATTTTACGTTCTCCAACTGTAAAGCCATTATGAACAAAAAATTGAACATATTAATATTTCCTTGAACTCATCATTAAGATAACAAATTCGTGAAAATCGTTTCAGATTAACGCCAATAATTTTGTGCGGTGTACCAGGTCTTGCTCTCAGGGGGGGAGGGGGGCACCAGGATTTTGGACAATTTAAATTGGAGGATCCTGATGAAAATGACAGAAATTTTCAAGCATTATTACGATATAGAGGCATGGCTGGAGACGAAAAACTTAAAAATCATCTAACAATTTCACAAAAAAATGTAACATATTTAAGTCCAACAATCCAGTGCGTGCAACAAATTAATTCTTCAAAAGATTATTGTAAAGGTAGATTCTGCAAAAAAAAATTCTGCTTTGGCTGATGATGCCAGCGATATATCTGGACAAAGAACAATTTTTTTTATGCGCCCGCTATTTCGATAATGACACAGGAAAAATAAGAGAAGATTGTAAGTGTTACTGATCTTACAGGCAAATGCAAATGTTTTAATTGATGCTCTTGTTAATTTACAAGCAGACTGTAATTTTGTGATTGGTCAAGGATATGAGGGAGCCGGTCGGTTTCATGGTGTACAACAATATGATTTGGCTGGGAAATATGATTTGGCAGTTTATGTGCATTGTGAATCT
Source organism: Adranes taylori (assembly GCA_009867245.2). Classification (NCBI taxonomy): domain Eukaryota; kingdom Metazoa; phylum Arthropoda; class Insecta; order Coleoptera; family Staphylinidae; genus Adranes; species Adranes taylori. The sequence continues at coordinate 20,369 of WYDF02133280.1, forward strand.
CATAGTCTAAATCTTGCCATTTCTGACGCCTGCGTACTACCTGCTGTAAGAAACTGTATGGGAATCCTTAATAGCATATACAACACACCGAAACGGCAAACAATGCTTACAGATTCAATAGAAAAATTAACGCCTAAAGCTTCAGCAACTCGACTTAAACAGGTGTGCGCAACAAGATGGGTTGAACGTCATGAGTCAGTTCACGTTTTTGTGGAACTTTAAAGACAACAATTGATGCATTGGAAAATATTTCATCCTGGCATGATAAAACAACTTCCTCGGCCGCAATTCAACTCTTAGGTGTACTTAGAAGGTTAGAATTTCAAGTTTCTCTTCGAGTTATCTGAAAACTCTTTGCAATCACACTTCCTCCTAAGTAGAATACTCCAAACGGAAAATTGAGATCTACTGCCTTGAAATTCACGGAGGATTCAAATAATCTTCTCATGGATATGTGGAAGGATGCTGAATCACAATTTACGACCATTTTTAATAATGTCACAGAAATATGTGAAGAGTTCGAAATTGATATACTTATTCCTCATCGAACCGGAAGACAAGTACACTGCTGCAACGTTATGGCAAATATTCCGGAAGAATATTATAGAATATCTGTATTTATACCTTTCCTTGATTCTGTTATTAATCAAATTAGAGACCATTTGCTACAACATAAAACTATTTTGGATAGCGTTATCTGCCTTTTGTCAAATCATTCAGGTTTTACCACAGTACAGAAAAAAGATGCTACCTCACACCTACTTATTAAATTTAATAAGTGACAATAATACATATGACGAACTTTCGATCCTACAAACAATTATCAAAATAAGAACAACAGTCACTATTGAGCCTTTGATCAAGAAAAAACATATTTCTCAGGGAGAGGGAAAAAAGTTAAAAGTTAAAAGGTTGGATAACATAAAAATGAGGCCAGTGATAACAAATATTAGTACCCCAAGATACAACATAGCTAAATACATTACGGGGATACTAAATAATCTAAATGAAAATCTAGAATTCAATGTAAAAAACTCATTGCCGATTTTATTAAGAATACAACAGTTCCAGAGGACTTCATATTGATATCACTTGATGTAACATCGCTATTCACAAGAGTCATACAATCAATTATAGAATGGTGGCTAACCAAAGAAAAAAATTTTTTGAACATGATCAGATTAGTTTTCAGTACTAGGTATGTTAGGTTCAATAACAAATATTACAGACAAAAATCGGGGTCTCAAATGGGAAACCCCTCAAACCCCATTTTATGTAATGTAGTTATGCATGAGCTCATTAATAAAGCAATTAGTGAACTTCCTTCTGTATTACCGTTTTTCAAATTTTATAGACGATATTATAACATGTGTATCAATGGGGAAGGAGGAACAGTGCTCAACATTTTTAACTCTGAAGATAGAGACTTAAAATTCACTAAAGATATAAGATATTACTTAGAATATCCGAGGGGGTTAACCTGCCATGCCTTAATAATTCCTCCTCTGTTAAAAAGCTAACATAAATGTCATATTGTATTTGGCTTCTTCGCTTTTTACTGGAGTAGTCATTCTATTCTTTAAAGTGATACAAAACATGTGGCCTGGAGTACAAGATGTAGACTAAGTAAACAGCAAAAGGATATTATGTATGCCCAGTAGCAATTAGGGAAAATAAAAAATTTGCCTCCAATCGTAGATTATTAGTGCAATATAGAGTAAGTCATAAAAAGTAGGTTAAAAAAGAGGCAAACAAAATGAAAGTACAAAAAGTAGTATTAGACTTATAAATTGCAGAAGCATCGTAAATAAAAGTAAAGAATTACTTTCAATTATGGAAGTAATTGAAGCGGACCTGGTTGTCGGAACTGAAACATGGCTCAATGATCAAATCTCATATGAAGAAATAACTATAAAGAGATACAAGCTGTCTATGAAAGATCGAGTGGACGTATTTAGGCTGAGGGGTGGTGGTTGTGATGGTCAGG
>WYDF02133391.1:0-23036 GCA_009867245.2 Adranes taylori
TACAGTGTAATTAATAATTTCTTTTAGCATAACTATTTACGAACGCATTAAATTTGCATGCGATAACTAAATTTTATAATTGATTGAATATTATTAGCGAATATTATAAATATGCATTTCCTTCTCCTTTTCAAAGTCAAATTTAGTTTTATTTCACCATATCCTTTCAACTTGTGAGGTTGATTCACATTCATAGATATTTTCGGAAGTTGGTTCACACGAAAGAAATAATGGCATCGGAGAGAACAAGATCCAAAGACGGCAACCTTTCGTCCATATGCAAAGACTGATGACGGTTTCAAACAAAATCACGAGAGCCTTTAAATATTATGACACTCAAATTGAATACCCACCACCACTCTACCAAAATATTAACGCAAGTTTCATTCGTCAAAAATAATCCAAGTTCTTTGTCAAACATTTCAAAAAGAATATTATGCGTTTATTAATTTTGTTGCATCAAGTTACGAAACAGTGACGTAATTGGCCAGTGATGATGAAATGATGACGGTCGGTCAATCAACAAATGCTGCATCGGAATACCATTCAATTGACTTAAAATATGTTTCTGCAATTGTCAAATAAAGAAAAGTGCTCGTAATAACCGACGGAAACAAGTTGAAGAACAGGCAAGCAGAACTGGGACAGCTGCACGTTGAGGTGACGTGAAAGAATTGTATCAGACTACTAGAGTACTGTCAAAGAGAAATTACTTTCAGAGGTGGCCTGTTCGCAGTAAAGAAGGAGCCATGTTGTATAAAGAACAGGAATTATTAGCTAGATGGAAAGAACATTTTGCAGAAGTACTCAACCAAATAATTGGCAATGTGAACGAGGATGGAGAAGAGATGGAGGTGGAATGGAATAACGATCCTCGTACACATACTGAACACCCATCTATGAGTGTAATCAAGAAAGCATTGAAATAAATAGAAAATGGGAAGTCACCAGGGTTAGATAACATTCCACCGGGGGCACTGAAAGCTGAAATTGACGTTACAGTCTGGGCTTTGTACCCCCTTTTCGAAAGAGTGTGCGAAGATGAAAAGGTACCTGCTGAATGGAAGAAAGGGGTCATATTGAAGTTGCCTAACAAAGGTAACCTAAGCAAGTGTAACAGCTAGAGAGGAACTTGTTATCTATACTCAGTAAAGTATTTACACGCATCATCTTAAATCGTATTAAGACAACGGTGGAACAGAAGTTACGGAAAGAACAGGCTGGTTTTCGGGAACATGTGTAGACATAATCAATACTCTTCGAATTGTCGTTGAAGAGAGCTGTGAGTGGAATTCTAGCACATATATGCTATTTATCGATTTTGAAAAAGCCTTTGATTCAGTAGATACGCAAGTCATGTGGCAACTCTTACTAAACTATGGCATCCCGCTGAAGATAGTTAAACTAATAGGAAGACCTCAAATGGCTATGAGTGCGAAGTGGTGCATGAATGAAAGTTAAAAGAGGCTTTTGGAGTGATCTCTATAGTTAGGCAAGGATGTATACTCTCGCCTACTATCTTCCTCATTGTAACAGATGATATCATGAGGAAGTGCAGTCAAAAGCTAAAAGATTTATAATGGAGGTTAACGGGCAGACTGGGTGACATAGATTATTTAGACTATAATTGTTTGCTATCACATACCTTTCAACATATGAATGGGTAGTTTAAAGAACTGGAAAGTGAAGCACGGGAAGCAGGGCTCAAGAATCGGGAGAATTTCAAGTTGGATGGACAGAAAATCGAGGACGTATACCGGTTTCGTTATCTAGAAGTATTGTACATAAACAAGGTGAAGCATTAGAGGCCATAAAAGTACTTATAAAGAAGGCAAATGGGTCTTATGTGCAGCTCTACCCAGTGTGGAAAAGTCATATAATATCTGCACGAACAAAGTTGAGAATCTTTAACAGTAATGTTAAATCTGTTCTTCTCTACGCATGTGAAACTTGGAAAGTTACTGCAAAAGTTACAAACATGTTACAAACGTTTGTAAATCGCAGGATACTGGAAGTTTACTGGTCAGACATGATAAATGACGATCTATGGGAACGGATGGGGGAAAATCCTATTGTTAACTAGATTCAAATACGAAAGTAGAGATGGCCGTACACTGAGAAAGCAGGATGGGGCCATCGATAAGAAAGAAATTGAGTGGAATCCCAAGGGAAGAGGGGGCGCGGCCGGTCATGACCGACTTGGAAGAGATTTGTGATGGATGAAGCAGCTGAGGCAGGGAAGAACTGCGACAGTTGGCATACACGACAGTCTGCTGGCGAAACTTCATTGAAGCCCTTTGCTCCTATATGAGCTACAGGAGTTAAATCAAGTAAGTCATGTTGTTACGAGAGTTCCTTGCTTGATGTTTTGCCTATGAGGAAACTGACATTTCTTACATCTTAAAAACGTGAACTTAGAGAATGCCTAGTTCTACATAGCAAGTTTACACATACGGTAAAATGCCTGTTAGTGCGATTCAAAAATGATGCCACAAAATATATTTCCATTTGAAGAAAGTTGAGTTAGTGTTTCATTAGTCTTCTAAGAATCCGGTTCCAATATCTGTACTTAATAAAGATAAGTACTTAAATTAACAACATAATTCTGTAAATGCTTATATCGCAATGAAGAACATTTAGCTTCATAGTGATAAGAGAGTCCCAAAAGAGCAAGTTTGATCCAAAAAGATCAATTGCTATTACAATTGATTCAAAAGTGAACCGTAATAATGCAATAAGTTCCGATATTGCATCGCCCATTATAATATCATGGAGTTGAAATGAAGACTTTATCCATACTACAATTGATAAAAAACGATTTATTGAAAATTGTTTTTTTTTCAAATTTTATAGATTTGGACGTCATGTGGTAGAATAACAAAACGTTTCCGATTATTTAGTCACATTTTCCTTAATAATCCAAGATGAATAAATATTTCATGCATCATTTTAAGTTGATCAGTGCAATTAAACTTTTTTATGGGCATGTAATAATTATAAAACGAAAAAAGAATGAGTTGTGCTTTTTTATTTTCATTTAAATAAAAATAGAAATAACGAAGTACAAACAATTATTTATTTTCATTTTAACTTCATTATGAATCAAGCAAACAATGCCACTTTTAATAAAAGTTTGCTACACAGTGAACTTTACGCTACAATAAAAACTATCAAAAATACAGATTAACAATGTTCTTCAATACCTATTTCGATTTTTATAAAATCAATCAATCAAAAAACGTTTATAGGCATTAAAATAACAAAACGACTTGCAATTTTCTACTAAGTCAAATTACAAAAATAAAAGTCCAAAAAAAAAAACAAAAACCAATAACAACTCAAAATCCAATTCCTCTCTTACAAGGAACAAGTAATATTTTCCTTCATTACATCCCCAAGATACCATTCCCTCTTTCTCCTCTTGTCAATATATCTTTCTATTATCCTTATACCTTTTATTCCTCTTCCCAAACACACTCTTGCATTACCCGCCAAACATCTTTCTTCATCACTCCAATTCATTCTCGTACAAACATTTATCCAGTTCTCCCACCATCCAGTTCACCTCATCTCTTCCACATATCCTAGATATCCGCTCACTCTCATCTATCCGATACCTGTTTATCCTTTCCCCGCTCCCACATCTAAATCACGCAATGAATCTTGTATTTTTCGTACTTCTATCTGCTGTTAATCTCTGGCATTTCCTCCCTATTCATTATACTGAAATATTTCCTAGATTATCTCCTAATCCTTCATCTTTTCCATCTTTATTGCAGCTCAATATCATTCATCCTTATTTCAAGTTCATTTAGAGCTTCGTCTACACTCTACATCTCATATTTTCTCGAACCATTTTTCCGTAGACCATCCTATTCTTTCATACTTTTGCTCATTCATTCGTTTTCCCATACACATTCTTTTATCCACCAGACTTTTCAAATAAACCATTTTCACCAATCTCACATTCTCAACCACCATAAGCTTTCTCTCATACTGTACTAACTTCTTTATTCGTTTATTCAAAAATGAATATTTCCCACATTCTTGCAAAACTATCTCACTCTGTGTTGAATTTTCCAGTCTAATTATTCTCCTTAATTCGCATATTCCAATGGCCACACCTTTTGTTTCTCAAGCACCACCACTCCTCCACATTGAACGTTCCTCAGCACGTCCAAATCTGACATGTAAATATTAAAAAAACTCACACTCACTGGACATTGCTCTGTTACACCCTCCCTAACTTCAAACCATTAACACATGCAATTCCACACTCTTGCTCTTAGTTTTGTCCCCTCGTACATACATTTTACAATCATAATTATTGTTTCTGGCATTCCGACTTCATTCTTATCCATCTCACTTTATAGTCAAATGCTGTTTCTAAATCCAAAAATATCATAAATAATTTCTTCTGTATAAAACTATTGAGTCATCAGGTAATTTATGCTAACCAGATTATTATCAGTCATGCATCTTCTCTTTATAAATCCATTTTGCGTTCGGGGCCTTGTTCTCACTCAAATATCTCACAAACAGCTTATTTATTATTCTTCTAAATAACCTGTATTCATTATTGTAACTCCATATAATTCTCTACACGCGTTCTCTCCTTTGATATATCGGCATTATTTTACCTTCTTTCCATTCCTATGGCATACCCCCCCCTCCCATTCCAAATCTCATTAAATTCTCCTAATAATGCTTTAACTCTTTTCTTATTCAGGGCCTGCCTCAATTCCTATGCCATTACCTTGTTTCCACTAATGATTCTTCTGTGTTCATACCGTCATTCTCGTTCGTACCATTTCCGCTCATCTTGCCCGCCCCCTTCACTAACCTCTCTTTCCCATTTCGACTCAATAAACGCTCAGCATTTGCTCTCGCATTCTTCTCTATCATTGCCTCATTCATTTTGAGATGCTTCCATAATTTCACACATCAAATTTCGATCCTCCTTTCGTCCCATCCTCTTTTTATATTTCTTAGTTTACTCCGTGGTACAATTAATAATTTTTATTAGTAAATTTTAACACAAAGGTTTAAAAGAACTCAGATATCACTACATATATAAAAAGTTTGTTTTCAGAATGGAATCACGATACAATAATAACAGTTTACGACATTTTAATACATCTTGTTTTATAGATGAAATGTTATGATTTACCTTATTCTATTACTGCGACATAAATTTCTTACCTGAAATAAACGAAAAACAAATATTAATATTTATGGTAAATAAATAGTTATTATGTTAATTCATTTGATTTACCCAATGTGACAATCGATTGATAAACTGAGTATTCCAAAACTCCATTTATTAAATAAACAATCTAGGTGCCTCTAGAAGCGAGGGCCAGCAGATGCCTTCTTGACATGTTACAGGGGGGTACCCCTTCTTCACAAACTTAAGTTCCATTAATATTTTCAAGTTTCACTCAGGAAACTTAGGTATCACAGCTATTCATGGTTTTAACTAAATTAAAACCAAGTGTTCCATAATGCCATTTATTGAATAAATATTCTATATATCCCTAGCTACGAGGATCAGTAAATGTCTGCTTGACATGTTTCGGGGAGACAATTACCCCTTATTCAAAAACTCCAAGCTTCTAGCCCAGCAAATGCCAGTTGACATGTTTGGGAGAGACAATTAACCCTTCTTCAGAAACTTGAAAATGGAACTGATTTCTGAAGAAGGGGTAAGTGTTTTCCCAGAACCCTCGTAGCTGCTCCTCACAGGCATTTTCTGCTCAGGCATTTGCTGCAGGCATTTGCTGCTGGCATTTGCTGCTCCTCGTAGCTAGGGGTATCTAGAATGTTTATTCAATAAATGGAGTTTTAGAACACTTTGGTTTTAATTTAATTAGAATGAGGACATCAACACTGAGACGAACTTTTCAATATTAAAACTATAAAGTTATTATGACACCAACTAAATCGCAAATATTAAATCAATAATCTAAAAATGTTTAAAATTAACGTAGTTAATAAAAATTTGCATTATGTGTCAGATTATACACTTACAGTAAATTTAAAATTATCATCAAGTATTAAAAATTAAGTAAGTAGGTGTTAATTTCGAAAACAGTAATAAATAGAATATAAAAGGAGGAAAGGTGGATACGTGTTTCTAGCATAGGGCTAGCCGTTATCAACACCTTTTCTTATTCCAAATATATGCGCAAGGTCTCATTGTACCGAACTACGAATCCGATACTCAACCATTGCGCTATAAATGCCTCGAAAATCAATTCTTAAAATTTTCTATTTCACAGTTGATTGTATGTTGCATATATTAGTACTCGAATACTCTATACTCTAATATTGGAGATGAACCACATGTGTTTAGGTATTGAGCTTTAATTGTTAAATTCCACTTTTCTCTTAAGATCACTGTAGAAACAACTTTGGTGATATTTAGGAAGGTTCGATGTTTCTCAGGAAAAAAAACCCCAATGCAAATATTATACGAGGTGAACTTTGATTGTTAGTGTCCCTTGCTTCATTGGTAAATACATTAATGGTTCATCTCAATTTGTTAAATGTGTTGATTCGTCCAAATGCATAACACATAGATGATACAATACATTACACCATATATGTATACAGCGAATAATTCAAAATATAATATCTTAATATAAGCAAATTTACATACAATCAACGGTGAAACAGAAAATTTTAAGAATTGGTTGCCGAGGCATTCATAGCGTAATGGTCGAGTATCGGATTCGTAGTTCGATATAATGAGAACTTGTGCCTATATTTGGAATTAGAAAAGGTGTTGATAACAGGTATAAATCCTTGCTAGAAACACGTGCCCACCTTTCCTCAATTTTTACAACTAATTCTTATAATATTCTTTTCATCATAATTTTCGAAATTAACACCTACTTACTTAAAATTCGTCTTGAAATTCTACTGTTTAAAGGTAAATACTACTTACATTGTTCATTAAAAATTGAATTTAAATGATGTAGTTTAAATTGATTTAAAAAATTCAGCGATTATGGTACTCTGGCGTGCGAAGCAGAGCAGTCCGGGCCGTAGGAAAATATGGGGACAAGGGGTTCATGAGTAGGCGGCGATTTATAGGCTAGATTAGTATTATTTATATTTACACTCTTACTGATTATTTTTATAGTAAAAAATTTAAGGCCCTTGCTAGACTAGCAACGTAGCAGACAGTAGGGACTAAGGTTCGTTTCTTTGAATCAATTCTTTGAAAACCTTTTTGTTACTATAAAAATAAACAGTAGTAATTTACAAATTTAAATTTACCATTTAATTTTCAATATTATTTAATTTTTAAAATTAATAAACTAATTTAAATTAAAAACATTTTTTTACGCGTCACGTCGATTTCATACGTAAATTTTAAAATAAACATTTATTTATTGAAAAATAGTTCTTTAATAAAGTTTAAAAATAGTTCTTTATTTATTTAGAAATTAACTAATAATTTGAACAAAAAAATCGTTTTAAAACTGTTCATCGTTACACCTAAACTAAATTAAGAATAATGCTTCGCCTAATAATTTCACAAAAACGAGTACATACATCCATCCATGCATATACATCTTATACCTATAAAAGAGAAAGTTCGCATGTTTTAACATACCCTCTTGTTCGCAAAAAAAGCTTTTAAAAACTACCATAAAAAGAAAGTTTACTTTCCTAAGCGCTAATGAGGTCCGAGCCAACTTATAAGCTTTTAAAAAAACGAAAAGAGAAAGCTTTATTATACCTCTGTTGAAAATATGACAATTCACGTTTTTATTACCTTTTTTTTATGTGACAGATTTTTTTTTAGAAAGTTTAGAGTTTACAAAGCTATTTATTGTAAAATATTATTGAGAATAGGACATACTTTTTTTTCGTTGCATTTAAATTATGGCCTATAATATTGGTGATTTTTTGCTTTAATGTATATAGGTGTCCCAACGAAACAATTAGGCCTAAGTGTAATAACTTTGTTAATACAAAAAGAAACTTGAAACATACATACTATCTCGAAACTTGATATCTCTGCAATGTTTTTGTTTTGAAACATATTTAATACTGTTATGAAGTTCACTCCAATTTGATTAAAAATAAATAAAATCACGGAATCTTTTGAATAGATTGATTATTGGTTAATTTTATTTACACTAAAATTTGTTTCACAATATCGTCGACGTTTCGATCCCTGCCTTCGGCATCTTCTTCAGGACTTAACACTTACACTTGTGTTTTGCATAATGTTTCATTAGTATTTGACACAAAATGTCCAAATCCTTTAATATCGTCCTTTGATATCTTTTAATAAGGATGTCAATATTTTGTGTCAAATACCATAGAAATATAATGCAAAACAACTGCAAGTGTTGGTTTGAGTCATGAAGAAGATACCATAAACAGAGATCGAAACGTCTTTGATATTGTAAACCAACTATATTGTCAAGAACCCACAATAATCAGTCCAAAATTGTATTGAACTAATTAACCAATCTTCCGGTGATTTTTTTCATATTACTGTTTAATCTTTATGTACCATTTACATCTTGTACCTGGAGTATTCTTATTATAAATGATAACATTTTAACTTTCTTAAAATATTATACATAATAGAATGTATACATAGATCCAGAACCACCCTCGAATGAAAGAGCAACCTTAGATGAACAAATGGCACAAGCTATAGAAATATCCCTGTTACTTGCCAAAACAAACACGCCTGTGATAGAACCAAAAGTTTGCCGCCACTCTCTGTAATCAGCACACGAAACCTCTTTCATGACGCATGTCGAAGAACAAAGGAATGAATTCTGAATCCATTCAGATATCAAATCCAATCATGCAGCATTTATCATTAGCAACTTGATACCAAATTGCCCAGCCATTGCAACAATTAACATTCATGAAGAGATGTTTGCTCCACACTACATCCATTATTACAATTATATCAATGTCTAACTACTTCAGAGAACCCCATCTACTTCCCTTCAACCCGTCCGCTAGCCTCACCCCTTTCATTGCTAATACTTATAAACCACAGCCAATTGATTTAATCATCTCGAGTTCGCACGTCTCCACCCATCCAAAAACGGCCATCAATTAGTAACATCGGCCAATAGCAACAAAACTTCCGATGAAATCCATGCGTAGCCCATAAATCCATACACTCCAACCGCACTTCAACCAGATGATGCAACATTATCAGATACATCAAACACAAGCCTATCTCCGAACTTCAGTGACGCTTCATTACCCCTGCCGTGAGGCGATCCAGTGATCTAGGAGCAGAGGAAACCGCAAAGAAAGCAACAGAATTGAAGGAGCTTCACGGCTGCAAGTGACAATCCTCCAACAGGACGAAGAGGTATCGGACCAGGTGATGTCGGAACAACCTCCAGTCATGTGTCAGCCACTGAAATACATGGTGCAGCAGCTATCGAGAACAAATCCGCTTGGAAACAGTTCAGCTTGTTGCAGGCAATATCCTGAAATCTTATATTTATTCTTCATCTTCTAAATTTAATCATTCACCCAGAACTAGGGTCCCTTGCATATTTTTGGTATAAAACGCCAAGAGCAGAGTCGACCCCGAATCAATACAACATTCCAGCCGATTCTTCTGCATAGAATCCGTGGCCCCCATAATAATTTCGTCATAAATTTTGCATGTTCCATATGTTACCAAATCCAGCGGCTGTCCATTTTCCTTCCCTGTAAAATATAATGTTATCATTTACAGTAAGAGTACTCCCGATAATGATCGTAAGGTCGAAAGCTCTTCAGTAAAATATCTATATTTTATAATACAGTGGTGTAGAAGATTTATTCTAAGAAAGGGTGATTGGAGTATTAACGAGAATAATTGGAGTGGAATTGTCAACATCGAATGAAATAGTTTTGAAAGAAAGTGAGAAGAATAAATGTTGGAATAAAAGAATAAAGAACTTAATACAGTATGGGAGAAAGGTTATGGTGAATGAGAATGTCTGATTGATGAAAATGACTTATATATCAAAAGTTTGGACGATGTAAGAAAGGATATAACTATTTGAGTGCCTGGCCAAAAGAGAGGACGAACGTGTATGAAAGAATAGGATAGTTTACGGGAAGATGATTAGAGAATATCTGTGACGTAGATGAAGCTGAAAATAAAGTTGAGAGAAAGATGAATGATATTGAAGTGCAAGAAAGTGGAAAAGATTAAGGATTGGGAGATATAATACGAAATATTTCAGTATAATGAATGGTGAGGGAATTCCAGAGTTCATGACAGCAGATGTATGTATGGAAAAAAGAAGGATTGCGCGATTTAGATTTGAGAGTGAGGAAAGGGGAAACAGATATTGGATGGTGGAGAATGAGAGGATATGAAAGGTGTAGGGATAGGGGACATAAATATTGAAGAGAGAATGAAGCGGAAGGGAATTGAGTGGAAAAGAAAAGTAATGGAGAAAACTCCTTTTTACTTGTGGTAGGAAAAGTAGGAGGTATGATGGGTTTTGGGTTTTTTATTTGTGGTTGTTTTTTATTATCTTAGTGTTTTTTGTAGAGTTTGTTATTCTAAGAAAGAATATTGCTATGTTAGTTATGTTAAAAATTATGACAATAAATTGTACATCATCATAGTAAAATCACAATAAAAAATGGCTGTTGCCTTGTTAATGTCGTCAAAATATTTGGACAAATTAAATGTATACTACATTTTATATTTAATAATCTGATGAGTATAATCTTCGTCTTAGCTTTTTGATATCTTTTTGATTGAGATCTTATTATGGTAATCTGATTGAGAAATATTTTTGTAAAAACTTAAAAAAACTCAAGCACTAATTTCTCTATATTTGGCTGATTATATGAAGTTCTTTGAGATTGGAAATACAATCCATATCACCATCCTACTTTCTTACGTAACGATTATAACTCTGTATCTCACTCTTCCACATTTTGTGCTCTTACCGAGTTAACCTATCAGTATTTCTTTTTGTACTATACTTCGTATACGTCGAGCCGTGTGCTGGGTATTTGCACGAGCCAGTCGAGTTGTACTCTGGTCGTTTGCGTTGGAGAGGACGGCAATACCAACTCAATACAATTGCAATTTTATATAGCGTCATCTCGAGGAAGACGGTAACGGCCATTTCGCTGCAATATGGGCCGTTTGCACTCCATTCGGTGCGACTTTTATGGCTAATTTTATACGTACGTACGTACAATCGTAAACGTTTATTTTACGTAAAATACTTGCTACCGATATTGTTACACTACACATGCACATATCCTAATGGAACGCACGACTAGTGGAACGGACGTGTGCTTTTTAACTCTTTTATGTGTGCAATAATAATACTTGAATATTAATTCTTGCGTTGTGTTTCATGTTGTAATACGTGTTTATTACTATGAAAAAGATGTTTATTACGTGTGTAGTTTTAAAACTACACATGCACGCTGAACAAACAAATTATTTAATGCCTTTATTAATATTAATATATTCGCAATTTCATCAATTAATAAGTTTCTGATTTTTTTTTGGAGTACTCAATTCAAAAGAGGTTTATTATACATTAACACATCTTTACAAAATTAGAGGTAATAAAAAACAAAATGAAATTCATGATAACAATATTAACAACTTTTAATTCCATTATCCCTATCTCCCATTACATGTTGATTATGATCCTCCATCCATCCTTATCCGCCTCTTTCCATTGTACCATTCTCCGTTTCCCTCTACCACCTTTTGTTCACCCTTCTCTCCCCATCCCTCTTCACTCTCTTGTAGTTTTCCGACCTATCTCTACTTCTGTTACCCCTTTTCTGCCCTTTGTCCATTTTCCATCCACTGCAACCAGTGTTCCTGGCATCTCTTCTCATCTCAATAGTTTATCCCTCACCCATACCTTATGGTACCCTATCGATATCCTCTCTCTTCCTTAACTCGTCCAATATTTCTTTCTGAAATTCCATTGACTCCGTCCTCCATGCTTCTTCTACAGACTTCACCTCCCCTATTTTTCTTTTTAAATGCTTACCTACATTTTCCAAGTTGTCCTCATTACTATTTATCGAGCTCCATCTTCCCGATTTCACAACATATCTATTCATCGCCCCTCTTCACATTCTCTATATCTTCTTTTTATTTTATTTTTTATATTCTCTCTTTTGTCCAAACGGTAGGTTTTTTATATTAGTGAGAACTAGTTTATTTTCAGTTTACAATTTAAATCAATATCTTAATATGTGGCAACCTTAGTTTGTTTATTTACAATTCAGCAGGCAGGATGTAACATCGCTTAATAGGTTTTTTTTTTTGAATAACGACTATTTCTGCAATCTGTTCTATTATTTATCCTTTTTTTTTGCACTCCACACTATGTATTTAATAAATCGCTATTACTTACTCAACCGCTTTTTACTTTCCACTGGTTTTTACCTATACCAATTCCTACCCACTAACACTTCATTCAACATCTTCCACTAATAATTACTTTTGAATGTTTACCACCGTTTACGTAATTTATGCAGAGCAATCTTTCTTGCATCTTTTTTCACCGACGGGTAACCAACCATCTCGGTCTTGAAGTATTTTCAGTCATACATATTAAATAAATACAACTTTTATATTTAAGGATTTCTACGTTATTCTTTAATAATACGAGCCCAAAATCATATGAGTTCATCCGCTTTTGATTTTTTAAAAAGAGCCTAGTTTAAGAGAAAATTATTTTTTCTTAATCTTCCCAATTTTCTGAACCAAACATAGGTTTATCTGTTCCACAATATTGTTGATGATTTCATGGCTCATAAACCTTTTGTAATTAAGTCAAACGTGAATCTGGTCGGGTTCTTTATGGCTAATTTGCAATTTGTAGCAAGTGACATTTTATCCATTCGGTTCGGCGTTTCTTCATTCGCTGTTGTGTGCCTCGGATTTTACGATTTCGTTGCTCCGCTAATGCCAAATTATCCTCTGAATCATAGTCACTTACAGGAGCATATCCCTCCACCTATCGAGCTTCAATGCTATTGTTTAATATTTCTTGCAACTCTTCCTTTTCGTTTCTTTGCCTCATTCTCAAGACTGCTATTATTTATAGCAAGTTCTTCGTAGTATTCACCTTCATCTCATATATTCTAATCAATTTCCGATATGTCACCCACCAATAGCAAGAATAGTTCTCCCTCTTGTTTTCTGTTAGGCCCACGCGTGGTATCTAAAAATTTAGAAAAAAGTTATTACTTTGAACGTCCACTTCACTTTTTCTCAAGTTGCCCATAGGCCCATGACTCCATATGGAGTCATTATTTTCAAAGATCACTATTTGTATATGAGTAAACTTTAAAAAGATTTATTGTACTAACACAGGAAATTATTTCAGGAAATTATTTTTCATATATTTTTAACAAAGGCATTAATAACTATTTATAACTGAAATTAACTAATATAGTCCTTTAAATTAAATTATAGTCAATTAAAGAACATAATATTCCTTCGGTAGTTACTTTGTTATTTGGATTACGACTGGGTCACTCCACACTTCGTATAGATAAAACGACATTTAGCTTTCTTGCCATTGTCTCCACGAGCATTTACGAGTCAGGGGTCAGGTCTCCACGAGTCAGGGGTCAATGAATTCTAAGTTTCATGTAATTTGGTCTTTAAAAAATACAATAGTCTTAGTAGGTCTTTCTCTCAGCTTGTTTGTCATTTTGTGCAATAATCTCTCAGTGAAAGAGAGATCTGGGCTGCTTGGAGTCCAATCCGATAATGAAATATTGTTTTCATTTAACCAAAAAGTCTCGTTTTTTGATGTATGACACGATGCTGTATCTTATTAAATTATAAAAGTTTCTCCAGATAATAACAACGCGTCAACTTGTGGTTTCAGATGCTGCTTTAAAACTTTGAAATATTTTTTCCGTTCTTTATTCCTTCCACCAGATGTATGGAACCTATACCACTTGGTGACATGGAGCCCCATACGATAACCAAAGCAGGATGTGTAAACTTTTTGTCTTAAACAATCAATATGATAAGTTTCACTCTTTTGACGTACAATCCTACTTCGAAATCACCAATTGAAAGTACATTTGATTTAATGCACCTGCTTAATGCAAGTTAACTTTGAGTAATTTTTAGCGAAACTTCATTCCTTAGTGAAGTTGTCGTGGTACAATTTTCACGACCCAATTATACACTGTTTAAAATGTGACGTCCTAACTTTTGATTTTCTTCCCCCGATGAAGTTTTGATGCAACACAACCACTTTTTTGTATACGTTCATTATCTGGCCCTTTGAATAATTTGTAACTTTGAATAAATTTATTATAAAATTATTATAACTCTTCAGTATAATTGTCAGTGGTAAAAAATTTCTGACGATTTGCACTTAATGGTATATTAAAATGAGATTCTCAATTACTATCAGAGTAATTTAAGCTACGGGACATTTTAATTTATATGCTATTAATATTAAACTTTATTAAAAGTTGCATTTAATTCATTTCCAATATATGACACAGACTCTTTATTAAGTTCATATGGTCCGTCTTTCAAAAAAAAACCATAAATAAAAGATCATGGAAGCGGGAAATTATGGAAATGTAGATTGATTTATATATCCGATTATTATATTTTTCGGAAAATGATGACCCGATTTTCAGGAAATGAGGAAATAAAATATAGAAAATGATAAATCGGTGTTAGATTCTTCGTAGCAGTAATAGTTCGACTTGAAAAATACAAATTAAACATTTCATTAAAAACATCAACAACTTAATCTTAATAATTCACAGATAAAAGCTTCCTATATCAAATAACTCGAAAGTAATGTAGACTTCATTAGTTTATTGCATTTTAATAGAAAAGTTATATCTCCCGAGTACTTGAAGCGTACAGTCATTAAGATTTATTTCAGTAAAAAATGGCGGGGCTGTATATTTATCACATATTTATTCTTGGAAAATATGGTTGCGAAACTTGGGTAAAATAAACTATTGAATGGAATATGACAAGCCACATAATATGAAATTTTCAGTAGAGCAATTTTTTACATTTGAGAAATTCTATAAAGTTGATTAATATAGGTATATAGTACGTTTATTTAAAACTTATTAACGTAGGTACTAAATTTGTAAAATAAATATACTTTTTTAATACAATATAAATATCATATCTACAACACAATTTTTTTTAGTATTTTCAATGTTTGTTTAATATTTTCTTAGCACAAAAAAGTATTTTGTGGCTGTGACAATTATGTTGTGGCGTACAATTTTTATTTTCTAAACGATCAACAAAAGCTTACGAATATATAAAATGAAATGAAAACCAAATAAGGAAATAATTTTTCATTTATACTTGCTTGTTTTATTATTCGTGTGCCTAGAGAAATTCATGTTCGAAATTAGCAAAAGTACGTTCCGCTAAATCTACATTGTTTATGATCTTAGTTATAATAAGACAAACAATTTTATTTCAATCTACTTCATGATATATTAACGTTTTCAATACACTTACGATAAGTTTTCAAAATAAAATATTAAAATATCATGACGGGCGAACTTGTATGTTACTTCTATAGTACTCAATGCGAATGCATCTTATCTCTTTTTAAAGTATCTCGTGTAGTCAGAATGACTTTATAAAAGGTTATATGCAATGTTGTCACAGATCAAAACTTCTGTAGAATACTTCTTACATATTGCTATAATAATATAATTAACTTATTAATTTATTTAATCCATCTATTGGCGTAAACAAGCAATTGTTGAATGAAGTAATTAATAGTTCATTTAACAAGTACTGTCATAAAAACTAGTACTGTGGTTTAATCGTTTCCTTTGATAATAAGTAGCTAATTGTTTTATCAGATCTTTGCAGTTACATTAGAAACGGCCACTAACATCATTTAGATGATATATGATATATATTACCTGATTCTAAATGTAAGGGATGCAACAATTGTTGGGGAGGCAAAAAATAAATAAAATTGATTATGTTTTGTCTCATTTAAATATATATCTAGTAATAATGTTCATTGTTATTTATTACTTATGTATATTATTTATAAATTCTGAAATATTATACAATGTAAGCTTGAATATTAATAACATTAAGGTGTAAAGACCTTACTACGAGCAATATTGCTGAAAAGGTCCCTAAATAGTATGTAAATTACATTTTCTACTTTATTCATGTATTGTATGAACTTGTAAAAAATTTCACTTGCACCAATGAAATAAATAAAAAATAAATGTTAAAACAGTTATTAATTTCAATTTGGTAACAATGTCAGAAAGTGAGAAAATGATATATTCTTGTACTAATTTTATGTTTAGTTTCATGTATTGAATATGCTTAGTATCTTAAGTTACATGTATAATTTTCATATTTATGATTTTGTTTGATTTGTTTGTTTTATGTTAATAACGCCAGTACTAGAAACCATAAAATATAATAATTTTTACTAAATATTATAATTCAACATAATTCAACTTTGGCAACACTGCAATGAATGCACCATATGAAACATATGATTGCTTTTCTTTTTTTTCATACATTTATAGAGAGTTAGTGTTATTTCTAGATGTTTCTAAATTTGAAACAAAAATATAGATGGGAATATATATAGGTAGAATTGATTATAAATGTGGAACAGTGACAAAACATTTTCTTCATGCTTAATTGCCTGTTTGTTTACCAAACTTTAGGCGTTTGTTATTTGGCGAATGAGGGATGTATAATATTCTTAATGGATTATGAATCAAATGGGAAAAATTAGACCATATCTAAATAATGACTGAATAAAAGTAATAATTACAATACAGTTTATTTTATCAAATTTGGTGCTCCTTCAGTAATTCATGCATCCCTGACAGGCTTTTGGTTAGGGTTAGGTTCTGTCCATAAACATTTATAACTATGATATTAATCAATATAAGTGTATTATTTACGAGCAGCAGGTAGCTCCTACTTCCATTCTAAATTGACCAATGCCTTGAACATTAGAAAAATGTTAAATATCTTACGGACTAGCAAGGAGATTAACAAAGGCCTTATACCAGTTGCGCTTCAATTGGCAAAATCTAAATAAGAATAAAAATGCCAATTGCGTCTCTTAATTTGAAAGTTTATTGTATCAGTTACGCGCCAAGTTTATGTAGCATTTTTTAAACAATGCCAAGTAAGATAATACAGTAAAAATAAAACACAATAAAGATAATACAAAACATAATAAAATTTATCTGAAATTTTTATGCCTCTAAAAAGTTACATGTCACGTGTATTTTCAACTCGTGACTGAAATTACGGGATCAATTACAACTACTGAACTATCTGACACAACTACTAATGTACCGGTAGTTGTGAATTGGTCCGATTTGGGGCTTAGCTGATGGCTTATGCTCGGTACCAATAGTAAGATTGATTCTAAAATTATTGAGCACAATTCTTATGTAGAGTAGGCGTGAATAAATAACACAGATGTAAGTTTAATGTTAGTGTATTGTAAACTTCAGCAATAGTTTAACAATAAGTACAAAAGAACATGTTAAGTAAACTGGTAGCCACAAATATAAACCGTTCACTGGTTAATGTTCACTCATAAGATAATATACTGAGTCCAGAAATAATACAGTAAAAATGAAATAAAGTAAGTACATTGGCGTAATCAAATAATTTAGCTCGAATACATAAACAAATATAAATTAACCAAACGCTTACATTGTCGAAGACATAATGTCGATCTGGAACCCTAGTAGATCGGGACGCGAACTGGGTGTACTTTAACGAGGTGATTTGATCAGAGTTGTGAGCTAAAACAGTTCTTAGCCCTTATGGGTTTATTGTAATGCACGGGCAAAAATGAAGTCTCTATACATTTTTAGTTTAATTATTTTATTTCACCTCAAAAATGATTATAAATCTTTATAATTTATTAAATTAATATTCTATTTTATTACTAAAATGAGACCGGTGACGGACGGGGTTTTGCCTAGATAAAAATTGGTTTTACTCGAACCCCAACTTTTTAGAGCCATTTACTCGAACATGCCATTTATATGCTTGAGAAACGTACGTCTACACCAAAATCTAAAACGGGCGGCTAGCGGATTGCATCCAGCGTGAAAAGCCATTTTATTCGACCCCCAAAGTGATTTAAATTATTTGTTATAAATACGGTGTTTGTAATTACAGTGGTGACCCAAAGTTAAAATTTTGGCCCGTCAAAGGTGCTTTCAGAATGTGCTTCAGATGTTTAAGTAATTTGGTGCGTCTTTTGTTTTCATTTTGAATATAAAATTTGAATGTCAAATTTCAATATAAAAATTTGAATAAATACATTTTTCCAAGTAATATTATCAACGTTAAACAAGTTTAGTGCCCTTAACATATCTTTTATTCTGGTATATTTTCCAACTGCTGTTAGTACTTTCATCGACTTATTTTGCAAAACTTGAAGTTTCTTCAACTATTATTTAGACTAGACCATTCCAGAAACAATGTGCCAAAGTATAATAAATATGATAACATTGTTCTGTTGAAACCCAGTTTTAATATTTTATTGTTGATGAGTTTACTAATTCTTCGTAAGAAGCATCTTTTTGTGGCTACTATTTTATTAGCTTATTTATATGTTTATCACATTTCAGTGTATTATACACAGTAACACCTAAATATTTATATTCCGTCTTTTATTTTCCGTCTAATACTTTAATTTTAATGTCATCTATTTTATTGATATTTCATCATTTGCCCGGGTGATCTATTAACCATTGATTTTCGTTGTTTCTGTACTTAATTTAAAGTTATTTATGTTTAACCAATATTTTACCCATTTTAAACCTACATTTAATTTATTTTTGATATCTTTGCTGCTATAAATATTAATCAGACAATTTACAATATTTGATTACTTTCTTTAAATCATTGATGTATAAAAGAAATAATAAGGTCCCAATTTACTATCTTGCGGTACTCCAACATCTACCGCCATAACATCAGAATTTTCTTTCCCATAACGAGTAACCTGTTGTCTATTGACCTCAAACACAGGCCATTTCTCTTCATGAAGAGGAAACATCATTTGAGTGTTGATTTGAGGCCCTTTGTTTCCTCACTTTCTTCCCTGCTTTTCTACTTGTGTCTCTCTATTTTTGCTTGCTCCATGATCATTTTAGCTGAGAATGCACAGCTACTGGCACGCTGGCATTCAAGCCAGTATCTGAGTTTTGTCCAATTGTGGCCATCTTCCTCGTAGAGCCTTCTTCATTCTAGGAATTTTCAGATCTCCACTCTATTATTGTAGATCTAGATGGAGCGGGGTCAATGTGTTTCTCATCAGCATGGTTTCCATGTTCCTAGACAAATTCTGCCACTCTCAACTTGAAGTTTGCAGAATATGAAAGCCGTTTTCTATTAATTGACATTTTGGGGTACTACCTAATGGTATTTTATTCTTTGTCATCAGTAAACTACTGTAAACATGGGCGAGTGACCGTAATGCGACATGTATTGAGATTGTTCAGAATCGGCTAAAAATATGATCGCACTATTTTTCACGTGCTTAACAGACTTCGCACGCTTAACACAGAGACGCAAGTCGTACGCAATTCCAACTTCTCTTCGCAAGCCTATGCTTACGTGACTTGCAAATACACACACATAAGATCTTGTCTGATGATCTGAACCGTCGAAGAATTAGAACACCGATATACTTAGATACATTTCAAACCACTGAATGACTTTATCCTTAATACCATACAGTATAAGTTTCTCCATTAACCGACTCCTATCCACTATTTCGAAACCCCTCTTTAGGACTAGGAACACAGCCACTGTTATTTTCTTTTCTTGTACTAATTTTTTCCATTCATACAGTATTAATTGCAATGCCGTTTCGGTTGATCTCCTAACGTCTCATTGCGCATTCAATAATATGCCGTTGCTACTTATAAAATTTACTGTTTATATATTAAGTTTTCTATATTTTTTTTAACGCTAGATACATGCTTATAAACCTCATATTGCCTGCTTCAAGTATACTTTTTACTTTGAATTTATTAATGATCAATTGCACTTATTAATGAGCACTTCAGATCCGTACGTATGATACCCTTCTCCAGCAACCATTTACATAATATTCAGCAAAGGATATTCTCAAATATTAAGTGTTCTTTTGACGGTATTTCTGTTAAGAGGCTCTCCGGCCATGTCGGATTTTTGAAGGTTAATAATTTTACGAAGCTTATTTAAACATATCTTGTCAAAGCTTGTCCATATTTTGTTTGCTTCTTCAATTAGATTTCTCCACTGATATTCATTTGTTTAATACAACTTTTATCTTTGTCACCAACAATTTCATTGATCCATCTCCACATCTATTTTGCATCGGATTTAGAATTTTCTATTTGTTTGTTGCAGTATTTCCTTTTTTCTTTTTTAATTAATTGTGTAACCATATTTCTCTGATATTTGTAGTGATTAGTGATTTCTTCTTCGTGCAAAAATTTCATATCCAGAACAAGAGCTTGAAAGATTGCAAACCATATAAATCCATGAAGACTTTATTTCACAAAAAATTATTTAAAATAAATACAAAAAAACACAATCAAAAGTTTAATTGAATGTTCAGAAAGAATGTTCAGAATTCAGAAAATTGCGAATTCTGCTCGGTGTTTAAAAATAGGTTTGATCACCTAATAGTGAAATTTTATGTGAAATTAGCTGAGAATAAATTGCTCTGTGGTGGTGTACTACGACCAATAAGAACATTCTTTGTTCCGTTGAGATTTGTAAGGATCTAAATAGCTTTATTTTATTGACGGAAGCATAAGAGGAGTTGCGCATAACCGGTGGTGGTTGGAGCTTTACGCTACCAAAATCTCGGGGAGCATTGCATTGAAATGCCTTCTGCTAAAATTTGTAGGATTAATAACCAGTGAGGAAAGACTAGCAATCAGTCGAATACACAAAAGGGTGAGAAACTTAAAGATTTGTTTAGAAGATGGTGGGTGAAATATGCGTTAAAAACTTTTCAGTTAAAAATAATAATAAAACTATCGCAAAAGCCGGATGCGGAAATATTCTCCACCTGTTCGTGACATACAGAATAAAACATTTCGAAAATGTTTTATTTTAGACATGGCAACATCGAGTTCTAACATAGGTATTGAGATATGATAAGCGTATTTAAAAGCACAGTCTAAAGAGCTCATGTAGAATTTTTAAGAAAGGCTCAAGAATTAACTAAAAGCGATTAATTAAACATTTGAAAAAACTGAATATCGCGTATCTCTGTATCTTCATTCTAAAGTCTCTTTAGTGTTATCTAAAATATTGATTTTTTATTTTCCAAAATTACATAGAAACAAAGTTATTAGTTTGCAAAACTTAATAAATCTTCTACCAGCAAGAGTTTTGGAAATGCTGCAAGAAACTCTAAATCTAGAAGTGCCAACGTCAAGTTAGTACTATCATAGCTATTTCAATAGATTAAACGCAATGAAATGCATAGTCTAAAGGGATATGCGCGCATCTTCAATACCGGCAAGTTAAGGTAGTAAAAACGAGTGCCATTGCGAATATCCTCTCAAGAGGCTTCGTTATTGGATTGAAAACAATCCAAATACAATAAAAAGTTACTAAATGCCAGCAGTCGCAATAATTCCAGCTTCAGTAAGCTAAGGTAATTTTGCTGCGATTAAAAAGCTTGTAGTCAAGTTTGCTTTTGGTCGCATTGGCAGTATGATTCTAAAGAATCGATGTCGCGCGCGAAATTTACTTACGTCTTCAAAGCAGGTCAGGAGTGTCCTGTATAGGGTTGTATGGAATAGTATAAAAGGATTGATACCTTGGCCGAATAGCTCTCGCTCTCGTGTGTTCTAATAAGGACGAAATGGCACAGTTGAGGGCATCCGTATTGCAGCGCGAATGGTGAAATTCTGAGACCTACAACGAATGAATTTGCCAAAAACATCTCCTTCGTTAGAGGTTCGAAGGTGATTAGATACCGCCCTAGATCTGATCCTAAACGATGTTAACCAATTCAGTTAATATTTACTTTACGTTATTAATTATAAAATATAAGTACATCCGGAAAATCGCATTTAAAAAGCTATCTATATAAAGATAAAAATAATTATAATAATTAAAACATTTCGAAAACCTGTATGTCGCGTATCTCTGTTGCGCTTGTATTCAAATAATATCATAAAAGAAATCTTTATTCTGATTTTATGGGCTACTTCTGTCGCTCTTTACTTCAAGAAGAACATTTTATGTTTTCTTCGTCTTCTTTTTATCTACCTGTATTGCCTACCTGGTAGAATGAAGTGCCTATAATAGTGGATGGTTATCGACACTTAACTAAGATTATGTGTTTTTTGGTGTATTTCGCCACCATTCTTACGATTCACGTATAAAAATGAATTTTACGATTCTCGTTTACGATTTGTTTACATGCATAAAATAGCAATAAAATGTATATTTATGATTCTTATAGTCTTGTTTGTCGAATTGTTGATCTGCATTAAATTTCATTCATATTTCTCTTATCCGAGTTCAATAACATTTAAAAAATGACTTTTAAAACCTTTGTAAATTTGTTGCTTTTGGAATTTCTAACATAATCTAGATCCATCGTAATTCGAGTCCATGTATATGCGAAGTACAAATAACGTGCAGTTGTAAAAAGTACCTCTCTCATAAAATGGAATGCTTTGTCTTATCTATAACAAACAATGTTAACAATATACGTACTTTAATGGTATTTTAAAGGTTAAAGTTTTTTAATATTGTCACGGTTATGTTTTAGGCGCAGGGTTGTTCTCTCCAATGTGACATGGCTGATTTTTATATGGGTGAACATAGCAAATCCCCTGCCCACAATTATAGGTGTCCGAGCACCTTTGTTATTTTATAAGATAGCACTTTAATTTAGTTACTTATAACTCATATATGGTCTCTCATATATGATTCGCAATTTTCGATGATTGCTTGCTTAATTAAACAACTATTATAATTAATTTCTGGT